>LPNX010405423.1:234958-306573 GCA_001517045.1 Pseudotsuga menziesii | reverse complement strand
AAAACACTGAAAAAGCAGGCAATAAAGTAGAAAAAGCAGAAGGGCACCTAGGAGGCCAGGAATAAAGCAGATTTGATTCCTAAGGCTTTCCCAAGCGCTACATGAGTCAAATATGGAAAGTTTTACCTCTATGGATAGGCAATTAGCAACTTGCACATGGTGGGACTCATGAACTAGGAAAATAAGACAAAAATAAATGAATTAATGTCTAAGTGGGTAATACTATGGGTTTGATTATTCTAACAGAAGGGAAAGATAACAATAAATCAACATAAAAACAGGAGGATGAAGCTATGGTTTTATGGGAATGTGTATCGTTGTTTGATGGCGAGGAAGAAAAGGATCTGAGACATGAGGGCATCCTGGAAACAAATGTAACGACAAGAATCCAGGGGTTGATCAAGGAAAATAGTCTTATGATCCCGAAGATCAAAAGACTTCAAAATAATGTTAAGAAATTTCAAAATAGCTCCTCAGATAATAAAATTCCGGAGTTTACCATCACCAGTCAAAATCCTAGACAGACTAGCATGCCTACTAAGCCCAATGAAGAAAAAATAAATAATGTTAGATCGAATCTCACAGAACATAAGATGGATTATGACATTGTGGAGGATATCAAGAAGGTAAGGGAAAACATCTCATTATTTTAAATGTGCAATGTGTCGCAGCAGAAAGAAAAGATATTGAAAGCACTTGAAGTATCAAAGGAGAGGCTTCCAACTGACAATCAGCCCCAAGAAGAAGAAATTGGTGAAGAAAGTATGGGAGGTAAGCCTAAAAGAAAGAATCCACTTTTTCTCCTTACTTTTGAAATTTTCAACCATAACATGCATAACTGCCTAGTAGACTCGAGGGCATCAGTCAATGTCATGCCGCTGTCGGTCTGTAAAAAGATAAATGGACAACCTAAACCATCTACCTGGAGGGTCGTTCAGTTGGATAGAATGAATGTGAAGGTAATTGGAGAAATGTAGAATGTTCTCGTTCGCTTATCTTCAAATGATAAGGTGTGTCAAGTCATCAATATTGTGGTGGTTGACATACCAGAAGCTTATGGACTTGTTTTGAGCAGAGATTGGTCGGCAAAGCTAAACAGATATTTTGCCTCAGACTGGTCGCATCTGTGGATTCCATATAAAGGAAGCCCAAATCAAATTAAATTTTTGAGGGATCCCCACATGAAACAAAATGTTACTCAGTTCGAAGAAAAAAATGAACTAGTGGATTCTGTTTTGGGAAACTACTTTATTGAGCTAGAACCAAGAAACTATCAAGTGAAAGAAGCCAGCAGTACATCTGATGCTCAGTCTGATCTCCTTCGGTTTTCACAGGCTGATGAAATCGATTTTAAAATAGTAGACTTAGCTATAGACGTAGATGCTAATTCTTGCACAGTAGCAGTTAGCAATTTTTGGACGCTTTTCTTTGATTGTTCTAAAACTTTAGAGGGGTCGGGAGCCGGCTGTGTCCTGATTGACTCTATGAAAAGAAAACATTTTCTTTCATGTAGGTTAGAGTTTGAGTGTACCAATAACACAGTTGAATATGAAGCGTTGGTTTAGGGACTAAGGAAAGCAATTGAAATAAAGGAAAATAATCTGAAAGTGTTTGGAGATTTTGAAATAATTGTAAAACAAATTCAGAATCAAATACATTGCATTTATCCTCATTTAAAAGCTTATCAAAATGAAGTATGTGATTTACTTAAAATGTTTTAATGCATTTAACATTGTATTGATTCCAAGACTTAAGAATGCAGCAACTGACTTGTTGGCCACATCAGCTGCGAGGCTTGTGCCCTCTAATAATCGGTGCTCTGTTGAATTTCTTTTCAGGCCTTTGGTTCCAGATATGATTACCAATCTACGAGTGTTTGATGATGATCAACAGATTATAGAATGCTTGACAAATGACAAGGCATTCAAAGGGGCGATTATTGATGATGAAGAACATCAGGCCGAGCTAAAATTTGATAATTTTATTCCTAAGGGAGTCAGGACTTTAGAACGGATGTTTGATTTAAATGAGAAATTTATAAGACCAGCGAATGTGAAGACTCATAGCTCATCTCTATAGTTCAAGTTGATTAATTTGGGGACTGAGATGGAGCCTAAATATGTGAATCTGGGAAAATGCTGCTCCCCAGCTGAAAGGGATAAGTTTATCGCTTTTTTCAAGCAATACAAAGATGTTTTTTCCTAGACGTATGAATATCTAAAGACATATGACACCAATATCATCCAGCTATGTTATCCCCTTCAAATCTGGAATCAAACCTTATTAGCAGCCTTTAAGGAAAATGCACCCAAAATTAGAACCTTTAATCCAGAGTGAAGTTAAGAAACTATTGGATGCTAGAATTATATTCAAGGTTAGACACTCGGAATGGGTTTCAAATCTAGTACCGGTGATGAAGAAATCTGGAGAAATCAGGCTATGTGTGGATTTTAGAAACTTAAATCGTGCTTCAGATAAAGACAATTATCCTATCCCACCCATGGAGCAGATATTGCAAATGGTTTCAAGTTCTGAACTATTCTCTTTGTTAGATGGATTCTCAGGCTACAATCAAGTATTAGTAGCCGAAGAAGACAGACTAAAAATGACATTCAGGACTAGGTGGGGAACTTTTTCTTACAGAAGGATGCCCTTTGGACTCATAAACGCTGGAGCTACCTTCCAGAGGGCTATGGACATAGCTTTCCGTGGTCTGATTGGTCGTAGTGTTGTAGTATACCTTGATGACATCACGATATTCTCAAAGAAAAGAGAGGAACACACATTTCATCTAAAGCATATTTTTGAACGCTGCCAAAAATATGGTATCTCAGTAAACCCCAAGAAGTGCGTGTTTGATATTATAGGAGGTAAGTTGTTGGGTCACATGGTTTCTGAGAAGGGGATATCCATAGACCCAGAAAGGATCAAAGCCATCGAACAGATTCCCTTACCCCATAATAAAAAGGGCATGCAATCATTTATGGGGACAATAAACTTCGTGTGAAGGTTTGTGCCAGATTTCGCTCAAATTGTTAAACCTTTGTAGCAAATGGTAAAGAAAAGTGTAAAATTCAAGTGGACTGATGTAGAGAAGAACACATTTAGTAAAATTAAAATGGTTGTTGCGCACGCACCCTCCCTCAAAAGTCTGGATTTTGATAAAGATTTTATTCTGTACACTTTCGCATCTGATGATTCACTAGCAGCTGTGCTTACCCAGAAGGAAGATGGGGGAGATGAGTTCCCCATATCATTTATGAGAACTGGTCTACAAGGGGCCGAATTGAATTACCCAGCTGTGGATAAACAAGCTTATGTAGTGTTCAAAGCGGTGAAACAATTCAGACCATATATATACTGAAGAACCAAACAAAGGTAATAGTTCCACACCTAGCTGTGAGGTATCTTTTCATACAGAAGGAGCTAGGAGAAAGGAGAGGAAACTGGGTAATAGCTCTACAAGCGTATAACCTCGAATTCAAGCCAGCCTCCATAGTCAAAGGGCAAGGATTATGCAAACTGATGACTGAAAGTAAAGACAATGAAGAACACGACTGGGAAGACGAAGTCGAGTTACATTTGATGGATGTATGTCCTCTTTTCACAGCTCAGGACTCTTGGTATCAAGACCTTGTGCATTACCTTCAGGCGAGATTGTTGCTGGAACATTGGAATTCTAAGCAAAGAAGAGCACTGCGTCTTAAATCAGCCTCATATCAAATTGTTAAAGGAATATTATTCAGAAAGAATTATGATGGAGTTCTTCTTAGATGCTTAGAGAAAGAAGATGTGAAGAAGGTAATGATAGATTTACATGATGGGCCTGCTGGAGGACATTTCTCTGGAGATACTACAGCTCATAAAATTCTTAGAGTTAGATACTATTGGCCCACACTATTCAAGGATGCACACGCCCATGTCAGAAAGTGCGACATTTGTCAAAGGTGCAGTGGAAGACAAGTTAAAGCAGCAGGATCGTTAAAGCCTGTGATGATAATAGAGCCTTTTGAGCTGTGGGGGATGGATATCATTGGGGAGATAAAGCCGAATTCTTCCCTGCAACACAAGTATATTCTGACAGCAACTGACTACTTCACTCGTTGGGTCGAATCCATTCTATTGTGTAAAGTAAATAAATATGCGTTCATGGACTTCTTGCAAGACCATATTATGACTAGGTTTGGAGTACCAATTTATTTGGTTTTCGATAATGCTACTTACTTTTCCTTGATTAGATTAACTACATTTTCTCATGAGAAAGGAATTAAGTTGCATTAATCTACTAATTACTATCCACAGGGAAATGGTTTAGCTGAATCTACAAACAAGAATCTGATTAGGATTTTGAAAAAGACGGTGATAGAAAATCAGAGGAGTTGGCACTCAGCATTACCAATGCTCTTTGGGTTGATAGGGTCACCCCCAAGAATTCATTAGGTGTGTCCCTATACACCCTTGTTTATGGAAAAGAGGCCATTCTACCCCCCAATATCATGCTACCCTCTTCCATAATAGCTCAGGAATCCAAAGGATCAGATAATGAAGTCTTGCAAGTAAGGATACATAATATTTTGAAGGTAGAGGAATCTAGATCCAAGGCCAGAGAACGTTTTAGACAACAACAGGGGGTAGTTAAGAGATGGTTTGATAAACACAAGGCTGGAAAAAAAGAATTCGAGGTGGGAGATTTGGTTCTCAAGTGGGACCACCCCCATGATGAGAAAGGAAAACACACGAAATTTCAACAGTTGTGGGTAGGCCCTTTCCAAATTGCGGCAAAGCTTGGCCCCTCAACCTATAAATTGCAAGATTTATAGGGGTGGAAAAAGAACTTACCAGTAAATGGTTTAGTTCTCAAACCTTATTTTTCCTGAGTTTTGTTTCTTTGTTCTTTTATCTTGTACATAAATAAATTGACTTGGTTGTTTATTTTGATTTATTTTATTTCTGTTTTGCATTAGTTTAGATTTTGATTGATTTCAATAAAAGGAGGCAAACTCTTGGTTGAATGGAGAGCATCAGAATTCTAGAGTGACTAAAGTTATTGAGTGTAAGACTGTGTATTATTGTTTTATCTGAAAGAATTTCTTCTAGTTTAGCAGTTTTCCCTGAATGGCTATGAACACATTGAAGTCCTACTTAATCCTTTTTAAATAAACTAGGATCGAAAGGTCTGCAATACTATTTTGAGGTTCCATCCATCTCGCATTTAAAAATGTCCTAGGGGGGTGATAGCAAAAGGCCCATGGAAAGGAAGCAGGGTAAATAGTATATTATATATAAATGATCCCATGCCAGAAATTGAATGCCAAAAGGAAGATAAGAGTCAAATACTCCTATGAAAGCAATTTGTATCAAAACAAAGTACTGAACCATATAAGTACTAAATTGCCAAAATTTCTTCTCCATCCGTGAGATGAAAGTTGAATACATCTCTCACACAAAAGAACACTATGGATAGAGGAGCCTGAATGGAAATTTAGAAAGAAAGGCATGTAGGAGGACTCATATGTGAAGGACAAAAGTCCAAAAAAGCACAAAAGTGCAAAATGGCATTGGAATGAGGAACAAAGGAATATTTATGTTTACCATATATTACTATCCTGTGGCGTCCAAGCTGGAAGCTACCCGAAGGAAGAGGTAATAAATGAAACTCATCTTCCTAGCCTCAAAAGAGTTATCTTGACTTGGAAATATTGCTTTCCCTTTCTCCTAAATTGGACTATCATCAATGATTAAAAGTACATAATTTTCCATTTGGGAAATCCAGACATCTGGAAGAATTCAACATGTTCGTTTATTGTTAAACAGTCTCTTACTTAAGAAATAAATTGTCCATAGATCTAGGTGCACCAGGTAGTTGCCAATTGTTGCAGCTACAACTGTTTTCCCAAATTTTCAAAATTTTGGACCCTCCTCTTAATTTTTTTCTTGCCTAGAATCGTCTGGATCCATGAACTCTACTTTTTTTTTCCCTCTGCTACAAAAATGGACTATTTTGAGGTTAACTGTCTTCATGCTTTTCAGAAAATTGCTTATGTCTGAAACTGCTTTGAGTGTGGAATTTGGAGTTTGGTTTTAAATATTTCCCTTTGATCTGTGATTTCTTTCTTTCTTCTCGGAATCCTTTTTCTCATTTTCGCCACTGTTTCAGGGGTGAAACAAACTTTCAGTGCTCCCCAGCCGAAGTAACAATTTTAGTTTAATTGTTCGGAGGCCATTTAAACAACGTATCAAAGCCATATTTCCTTATGGAGCCTCCGTTCCGAAAGCTGAATGATGAGTGTTCCGCAGGATAGTCTTGACTTCTCCGATGTCATGTTGTTATTGTTTGACTTGTTTGCATCATCGGAGGTTGGTCGAAGTTTGAGTCAGGGTTATTTGATCTTTGTGAAGCCACTATTTTGGAAGTGAGACAAGCTTTTTGGAGTGCTGCACAACCTTAATTTTTTCGAACACTTAACATTTTCACATTGTTTCTACGCTGTAGCAAAAATTTTATGACTTTGATCGAAGGCTGTAGTCTGATTGTTTTCCGCCATTGCGGCTCCCGAGCAAACTAAGTGTCTGCCATATAATTGCTTCGCTCACCGATGCTTTGTCTAGGTTTCATCAATATTTCTTTGGGCCATGGGGTCCGTAGTCTTTTCATCTTCCGCCATTGCGGCTGCGTAATGCACTAACCTCCTGACGTTGATGTCTTTCCGTTCGCCGACAGAGAACTTTTCGGCCCGATGCTTTGGCATTTAGTTCTTCCGACTCCGATAGACTTAACGGTCCTGCAGAACTCGTTGTCTATTTGAAACCTGTCGTTGTGTCTGTAAGTAAGACTATCCATCCAATGTTTAAATAGTTCAAGCCGTCAATAAGATTTTTCCCCCCGTCTTGTGAATTTTTTAACCCTTGTGTGGGCAGCGGTGTTTTTTTATTCTTGTTAAGGCTTTCACGATGAGGGCGTAGTACAGGGCCTCATTTTGATGATCAGTTTTGTTGTTAGTATAGTTTAAGTTTATTGAAAAGATGCAGTCCTAATTAATGATGAATTTTGGTTTGACTGTAAACAGACTCAGAAGATTTTTCATATTACTGCTGCAAGAAGACGTAGCTAAAGGATAAAGCTGAGGAAAGTCGGCTGAAAAGTGATAAGCAGAGTTTTTTCTGAAGGCAACAAAAGCCCAGGCTTGGAAGGGGTCTGTCAGTTACCGAATTGATCCCGTTTTATGAAGTACTCATAAGCAGAAATCCGAAATGTAATACATTATATGAATCATGAGTACTCACGAAAAGACAAAATTGTGAGATTAAAAGGTTTTTGGGGAGCCCAAAGGTCAGACGGTAGGGGAGCCCAAGGGTTTTGTGGTTTTTGTATAAAGAGAGGAAAGTTAGAGAGGATAAGTTATTTTTCTGGGAAAAACTTGCGATCCATTGTTTGTAAGAGGAACTACTTTATTTTACAATTCAAAATTGCAAATTTTGATTGTTGGAGAAGGCGCTGTGTGGAATGTTTGAATGTGATAAATGAACAGTGTTGAAGGGGAACTATTTCATTTTCAATTGTGTTTCATTAACTGTGAGAGAATTCTGACTTTCTGAACCTATGTTCTTATCTGAATGTTCTCTGGTTTATTCTGTGATAATTTCCACTATGAGTAATGGAGAGTTTAACGATTGATGAGCTATCTTGTCATGTATATCTTATTCATGTTTATGTGTTTTGATTCTAAGAACAACTATCTGTGATTTACCTTAACATGTGAACAGTATTGCATTACTCATGAATTAATATTTTGCTCTCTAGAGACAGATTAGTTAGTATATATTTTCTAGTTGTGCATGATTTAGATGCGAGAGAGTCTAAGACGAGAGGTAAGAACTTGCGCATCACATTGTGACCGCTCCTTGCATTCTTTATCAACCTCCATTTAATATAGGCACTTGCATATCATACTTTAAGTCAAAAAATACAAAAATATATATGGTGGACTGGGGCCGAAACCGGTAAAACATTTTATTTTTGTTATCTGACCTACGGTAGCCGGAACGCAAACCAAATGAATTGCCTACACCAAACATTCATGGGATAGTTGGGAACGTTGACTGGGGAGAATCCCTTGTTGTTGTTGCCTACGAATTTCCAGGCCTCAACACGTACTTTCAGCTCCCTATTCATTATGAAACAGGCACTGATATTTTAACTTCTCTGCGACAGAACACCTCCACCCACATTTTTTATCATATTCATGAGTGGAGAAGGCGGAGAAGGATTATTAAGGCCCCTATTTTGGATTAGTTGTTAGTTGATTGGTTCACTAAGTCCTGTTTCCTCCTATTGCCCGAGATGTGGCCATGGGCGGTGCCGTTACTGAAGAGAAGGCTATTAGTCAGGATCAGTACCTAGACTTCATCTATTCCCAGTCCAAGACCCTTTATGACCTGATTCCTCAAGCTCCTCGCCCTAGCACTGACCCTGCCAAGCCATCAGCAGAAGTACACGTTGACAGGATGTTGGTTCAATCCAGTCCCACAATGACAACAATCAACCCATAATGACAACAACATAGGG
Organism: Pseudotsuga menziesii; assembly: GCA_001517045.1. NCBI lineage: Eukaryota > Viridiplantae > Streptophyta > Pinopsida > Pinales > Pinaceae > Pseudotsuga > Pseudotsuga menziesii. The sequence goes on along the minus strand of LPNX010405423.1, from coordinate 298,007 downwards.
AAAAGGAAGGCTAAATACCCTTGTCTGTTATGTGGTGGTGACCACTTCTCTAAGGAATGTCCCTGTTTGGACAAAATCTCCCAGTTTTTGAAGTCTAACCCCGCACCTGTAGTACTTACGGATCCTTTCCCCTCCCGACAACAGCTGGTAGACCATATGTCAAACCAGGGTAACTCCAGTTCATCAAAGGAAATTCGTATGATGTCCTTAGATACCATCCATCTGCAAACTCGAATCCATAATTATGATAAACCTACAAATAAGCAAGAAGACCAATCTACTTCAGGGAAATATCCCTCTATTAGTTCTCTGGAATCCTCATCTACTATTCCCTTGTCTATCGAAAATCCTACTCTCGACATGATTTTGCGCCCACCAAAGAGTACTATTCGAAAGGCTATATTTAATCCCAATGCCCAAGCTGCTCAATTTTATAATGTGGTTGAAGATCTCGCTCAGGCACCTTATGCGATGTCTACCCTAGAAGTACTACAAAGTTTCCCTACACAACACAAGAACTTGTTGACTGCATTAGGAGCTGTAGACCCAGATAACACTAACCTGATTCACTTCAATGTTGAGAACTATAAACCTAGATTACCACATAAACTTGCTTTTCATATCATTACGAAAGTAGTGGGAAAGAAAGTCTTTCAAACAGTACTAGATGAAGGAGCTTCAACCTCAATGTTATCTCTAACTTGTTGGAAAGCTCTTGGCTCTCCCGATCTTGTTACATCACCTATGACCCTTAAATCCTTTGATGGACGAGGATTCCAACCCCATGGCCTCATATCAACCCTAGCGGTCGAGCTAGGGAGAAAAACCATTTCCATCCAAGTAGAAGTGGTAGATGCCCCTTTAGATTATAACCTCTTTCGAGGAAGGAATTGGTTCTATGCCATGAATGTCATTGCTTCAATAGTATTTCGAACTGTCCAATTCCCGCATCTCGGGAGAATTGTTACTATTGACCAACTTGATTTCTGTACACTAAATGTTACTACCTCTAGGACTAATAACATCCCCATGTTAGTTCAGTCCCCTCCTCCTTACCAATCGATTGGGGTAGGTATGTTGAAGGATTCATCCCTTATGGGGATTTTTCCCTCTACTCCTCCTAGCATGGATATCACGACACTACATATGATCGCCTCATTTGATATTGAGCCCCAGGGCACAAATGTTGTTGATTCCACCTTGTTGAGCCTGCATGAAGCTATGTATGACACCATTCAAAATTGTTTTGATGATCACACTAATGGCATTCATTTAGTGGCTTCGGATCCTTACCATTTACCGTACTGGTTAGCACCTTCTCTTCCAGTTCTAGACTATCTCTCTGAGACTTTCCCTTCTAATGAGTCCATTATATAGTTCATGAACATAGGTGAGCCCATTTGGGAGGATCACCATCATAGATCCATGTTCCTCCCCAATACTAGTTTGGGCAGCTATGATTTTGCATCCTTGTTTCCTACTAATATTGTCAACGTTCTACAAAGTCCTATATTGTTGCAAGATATAGATTCTAAAGGAAACCTTTGCAACATTACTCAGATGAACCCAATTGACATATCAGCCAAGCCTGATGTTATTGAGCATGTTCATGTTGGGCAGAACTTTTCCACAAATGAATCTGAAGCATATAAGGCACTTTTTAAGGAATTCCATGATATTTTTGCCTGGTCCTATGAAGAGATGCCGGGGATTAACCCTTCCATTGTGTTCCACAAGATTAAAACTTATCCCATGGCTAAACCTATCAGGAAAAAACTTAGGCAAGTCCATCCTAGGAAGGCCACAGCTATTAAAGCTGAGATTGAGAAACTTCTGAAAGGTGGTTTTATTTATCCTGTACCTCTGACAGAATGGGTATTGAATGTTGTTCTTGTCAAAAAAAAGTAGGGCACCATTAGAGTCTGTATTGACTTTAGGGATTTAAATAAAGCTTGTCCCAAAGACAACTTTCCTACCCTGCACATCGATCAGATTATCGACAACTGTGATGGAAGTGTCATATTTTCATTCATGGATGGCTTCTCCGGCTACAATCAGATTGAGATATTGCCCGCCGATCAGCCTAAGACGGCATTCATTTTCCCATGGGGAACCTTTACATATAAGAAGTTACCTTTCAGCTTGAAAAATGCTGGTGCCACGTTCTAGTGTGTGATGTCCTATGTGTTTCATGACATTAAACATATTGTTGAACCATACCTTGATGACCTCCCTACTCATTCACAACAACGAGAGGACCACCCTGGTCATCTTCGAGACATATTCCTGAGATCTTGTCATTATAATATATGGCTCAATCCACATAAATGTGTTTTTTTGTGTTGAGGCGGGACGTCTGCTTGGCTTTGTGGTATACAAAGATGGCATCTGGATCGATCCCTTGAAGATTTACACCGTCATTAATCTACCAGCCCCAACCACCATCCTTGAAATCCAAAGTTTGCAGGGGAAGGAAAAATTTCTCCACCATTTCGTGTGCAATTTCATTGAGAAAAAACACGGTTATATGCGTCTCCTCAAGAAGAACACTCCATTCTTCTGGGATGACCAGGCCCAATGCACCTTTGATAGTCTTAAGCATGCTCTGACTCATTCACTCGTGATACACCCCCCGGACTATTCAAAATATTTTCTCTTGTATATTGCTGCCTTCACTACTACCATCGCCATGGTTTTAGTGTAGGACAATCTCCACGGTCAGGAGCATGTGATTTATTATGCTAGTAAGAATCTTATTGATTTTGAAACCTATTATTCACATGTGGAGAAGCTAGCTTTGGCCACGGTCACTGCTGTGCAAAAATTTTGTCACTACATTCTGCTTCGCACTACCACCGTATTGGCAGACCAGAACCCAATGTACTACATTCTGACTCGTCAGGTACTCGGGGGCAAGTACTCCCGTTGGATCGTCATCCTTCAAGAGTTCGATCTTGAGTTTGCCAAGGCTACATCAAATAAATCTTTGGTTTTTTCTGAGCTTATATGTGACCTTCCCTGTGCTACCATAGAATTTGAGCCCAGCAATTCATTTCTGGATGAATTCATGTTCCTAATTAGCACTACTGATCCTTGTTATGGAGATTTGTTGATTTATCTCTAGGAACAGTTTTTTTAGCCACATCTATCTCACGATGATCATCGCCGCATCCGTCACCACATGAAATACTACCTCATCTTGCATGATACCTTGTATTGACGTGGGATTGACTCCATTCTCTGGCGATGCCTCACTCATGAGGAGGCTGAACACGTGTTAAATGATTGCCACTCTGGAGCATGTGGCGGTCATTTATTTGGGATGGCTACAGCCCAAAAAATTCTTCACGCTGGCTATTTATAGCCTTCTGTATTCAAAGACTGTCATGTGGCTATTAAGAAATGCCCACCATTGCAACATTTTTATCCCAAAAAGCGCACCCATCCTGCTCCACTTTAACCCCTCATTGTTGTTGTCCCTTTTTCCAAATGGGGGATTGACTTCATGCATTGTAAACCTACCTCAGCCGGGGGGCATGGTTACATCATCGTAGCCGTGGATTATTTTACAAAATAGGATGAGGCGATGCCTACATATGCAGAAGATGGTAAGACTTCCAATCTCTTATTCTTCAATCATATCATAGCTATATTTGGAGTTCTGCAATCCATTGTCACTGATCACGGATCCCATTTCTGTAATCAAATGATGGAGGAATTGAGTGCCAAGCTAGGTTTTCTCCATGAAAACTCTACGCTATATTATCCACAAGCTAATGGTCAGGTAGAGGCCATTAAAAAGGTTTTGAAAAATATGCTTTGTTAGATGGTTGGAGATCATAAATTCAATTGGCATCTCATTCCTTTTTCCATTCTTTGGGCTTATCGGACTTCCGTGGAAATAGCGACTGGTTTCATGCCATTTCAACTTGTCTATGGACTCAAAGTTGTCTTTCCTATCCAATGTCAGATTCCATCTTTACAACTCATTGTCGAACTTCTCCCAGACACTTCTGCAGAGGGGAAGCAAGATTTTTGTACTTGAATAACCTTGATGAGACTCATAGAGATGGTGCCTTGGCTAATAAGGCACATAAGAAAAGTGTCAAGGTGCAGTACGATAAATCCATCCAGCCTCGTGTTTTCAATGAGGGTGACCTAGTTTTGCCTTATGACCAAAGATATGAAAAGCTAGGAAAGGGTAAGTTCGAGTCTATGTGGTATGGAACTTTTGTTATTTCCAAGGTGTTAGAGAAAGGAGCCTATGAGTTGGTAGATTATGATGGAATCCCTGTAGGGCAACCTCACAATGGGTTGTACCTAAAAAGGTACTATGCCTAGGTCTTCTTGGATGGTATCTTGTATATATGTATATTGATAGTTGACTTTCAATGTGTTTTCAGTATTTTCAAGATGGTTTTGAGTTTTGGTGCCTGCATCTATTTATACCATGTGTTGGTCACGCAGATGGATTTCTATGGTTTCACTGATGGTGCTTTCCACCACACCTTGAATCTAGCCTCATCTTCTTGGGTTCTTTATTCCCCTGCTAAAGATTTGGTCAGTTTAGGAGCGGTTTTCTTAGGCCCCGCTACTAATAACATCGCCGAGTATGAATCAGTCATCAGTCTTCTGACTGAAGCTGCCTCCTAGGATGTCCGTGACCTAGTATTTTTTATGGACTCTCAGCTTGTGGTTTGTCATTTAAACCATGTCTACACCATTAGGAACCCGGTGCTCCTCCACCTCTTCCGTAGGGTACGTTTGTTAGAAAGATCATTTGGAACCATTACATATAGGCATATCCCTTGGGAACATAATGTAGTTGTTAATTCATTGGCTAATTATATCCTAGATTGGCATATTGGCCATTCATGATGTTAATCAAACATGGTACATTGTAAATAAACATTTAAAGACACATAGAACTCATAGAAAATTCATTCATCCATTTGAAACATATAAACATCATGTAAAAGTCGGTATATATATATATATATATACGAAAAATGTTACAAAAAATAGGTCTTGAGACCTCTTCTAAAGCACATAGGCTTTCAGGAAAAATCATGATACAAAAATCCTGAAGCTATTAGATTTTAGTATACATGTCTCATCTACTAGTGGTGCTCATGATAGCACATCACTGCTCGAGCCACCCTACGAAGTAGCCTATTGAATCGGCCTGGTACTCTCACCATATATCTCTGATATCTAGTCGGGAGATCATCTATGTTAGCATCTGGGATGTCTAGAGTCAACCTCTCGAGGTTCTCCTCCAGCTCCTTGGTGATATCATCACCCTGTGGCACGATGCAAGCTCCGACTCGCCTATCTAATGGAGATGCTCCTCCAGGCCTCGCTACTCCAACATCTGCATGAAGACAAACGGGTCTCATCACTTATCATAAAAAATATAAAACATAAAAAACATAAAAACATTTTTCATCTTTAGGGTTTCTTGTTTCTTACCAATGTCTCCCCACTTGCCTCTAGGTGGGAGTGGTAGGTCAGGATCACCTATAAAATCTGTGCCTGCATAGGCATAGTCCTCGACCATGAGCATCTGATCCTGTAGCCATATGAAGAACATGTCACTGAACTTCACTCTACCCCTACCTGCTCCTGTGCGAGCCATGACCTAGACCCACCTCAGCATGCAGGGGTCTCATACTCTCAGCCACCAAAAAGTCACCTGGGGCCTCATCTAGGGGACCCGCTCAAAGAAGAAACAAGATAAGATGGAACCAAATTTGAATTGCTTTAGCTCTCCCTGCCGACATTTAGTCAGCTGATCCTTGAATATTGGAAGCAATGCTTCCACCCAGTTGAACACTGTAGGTGCCATTACCACTAGGGCATACAACATATGTGACCTAGAATCCTGATGTACACCCTGGCTCCCTACCACCCCCTGCATGGTGAACATAATGATCCATAGATCCCTGTCTGTCACTGCCCTGATGGGGATTTTCTTCCCCGATGTACCTATACCTGGTGCACAGTGTTGATCTATGAGCTCTCTGGTGGTAAAGTCCATGCCATAGGAACCTGTCAGTGAGATAGGGGCACCTCGTCTCAATAGGCTAGTCAGGAAGCAGATGTCCTCTACCTCCACTATAATTATATGTGCCCCCACCTTGAAATACTACTGTCCTGGATTCCACATTCTCAGTATGTGTTCTAGTAGTCTCTCGTGGGACACCATGCTTGGTGTTCAGAAGAACTTCAGAAGTCCATAGTTCCGTAGTGCGGCAATACACACTAGATTCCTTTCAACAGTGGCATCCTCATCATCATGAATTCTTTCCTTCCATATCACCATATTTTGGAAGCCTAGACCTGCCAAAACAACAATGGTATACATCAATATCATCCTTAAATAATTATAAATCAAAAGAATGAGCTAGTTTTGTATATATCATTGGTTAAATTTCTCCACGGCCAGCACCACTTGTGCTCCATTGGAGACAGGCGGTGGCACCGCCTATTCACCTTGGCTTTGGCGCGGTTCTCAGGTGGTACCACCTATCTCGCAAGGGGTAGCCACAATGCCCGCAAATAGGATTTTAGGGCTTTCCAAATAGGCCTAAAACCCCAAATCCCAAAATAAAAGCTATGAAATGAAAGAAGAAATTCTTAGCTCTTACCTGCAACTGACGAGACTGAAAACAGACGGTGGAAACTCCTGGTATCAGGTGTGGAAGATCTAGCTAAAAATGCTCCAAGTGCTCTCTGCCAAGAGGTAAATAGTGAAATGTTTGGTTTTTTACTACTTACTTGCCTTATATAGACATTTTTTGGGTCTAACTTAGTATAGTTTTGATATTACATCATGTTATGGTCAAAATCTATTTGTCGTAATCCCGTAATGTTCATTTTGGATGCATTTAACACTCGTTTATGAGTCGTCTGCAGGTTGACTTTAGTAAAAGCTTTGGAAATTTTGTTTATAGCTTTTTCGTACTTTCACAAAATGGAAAAGGTCATTGAGCGTTTATTACGACACTTTGTCATGCTTGTTAAAATCTAGTATCAAAGTTTTGAGTCTAGTTCAAGTTTCTTTCCAGGCTCTTAAAATACCATATTGTGTAAAGAAACGTTATGGAGTCTTCTTTTCACGTCTTCTTTTAGACTCCTTAAACATGAAAAGATAGTCAATTCCATTTCCAAATATTTCCAGGCTCGTAAAAAGTGACATTGTGTAAAGAAACTTCATGGAGTTCTCTTTAAACCCTTTTCAGACTCCCTAAATATGAAAAGATCATTGAGCGATCTTGTCTTCTTCACGCTCGTTAAAGTATTTGAAGAGTCATCTATCTGACGGTAGGTTATCTCTTTCTCGGTTCGGATAGTACTATTTATGGGAAAGGAACGCTCTAGCCAATCATGACTGGAAGAGTTCTCTAAGGTATGATTTTACACTTTTTTGGGCCTTAGAGACTAAATCATACGAAAAAGGACCCCCATGGATTCTTCTTCCGTATTCGTTCAGACTCTCTAAACATGAACGATATCGAGTTTTCTTTCAGTAGACTCATTAAATTAAAACATTGAGAGACCCATTTTGGGAATGAACCCATCCTCTCTCAGGTTCGTAAAACATGCGAGATTGGACTTGTCTTTTGACAAGCTATATCAAGTTTTTGTTACCCTCTTTGAACTTGTAAAACCAAAAAGAGGCACTCATCGATCATGATGGGTGAAATTGGAAAGGGAATCATTTTGCAAATAATGGTAGTTGTTTGTCGTTACCTTTGAACATGGCACTTGTCTGCACAATCATGTCATTCAATTGGGTATTCAATTGATCTCCGTGATGATCCACTTTCATGAGTCATGCCAATCCTTTGAGTCTTTCACTCATGGATCTGCCTTGTATTAGTTTGCAGCTATGATTTTGGTCACTTTTTTCTATGAGTCAACATACTGATGTATGACAGATGCCTACTTGACTGCATGCTTTGATCAAGACAATATTTTCATCTTCTGGCAATGATTCATTCTCAAAGCTCTTGTTTATCGTATCACTCTAAGACTCATGCTTTGGAGGGCATCCTGTTATACCAAAATCCTGTCACCATCATGTGATAAGACCTTTGACATACCTACTTGCCCTAAAATCCCAACTTTTGGAGTGAATACTAAATGGTTTCTTATCAGTCTATCATGCAAATTCCCGACATCGCTCATAGTCCCTTATCCAGGAGTGGTACCCATGTTCGCACCACTTTTCAACGATTTTCTACAAGCGGTGCCACTGCCTATCACCCTTGGTCCATAGGCAGTTACTACCAGAACCACTCTATCAAAGAAGGAGAAGCGTGGTACCCTGGGTAAAAGGGTAAAAAGAGAAGCTTCTCGAGGCTTCTAGATGATAAACCTTGAGATATCTCTTATCCCTACTACTATGGGTTGGTTGAGCTCTAGATCCCTCATCCTAGGATCTTAGAGGCCACTTCATCCACTAATTTCTCAACCATCTCTATCCATTAAAGCCCTATATATATGAGCTCATAGCCATGGTTGAGGGGGGACATTGAAGGCATTGTTATGCTGTTGGACTGATTCTTGGCCCAAGATCATTTGGAGAGAGCATAGAGAGTTAGAGTCAAATATTTTGGGGATGAAGAGCCGGTTTCATGGAGATGCATGTCATCCCTAAGGCTTGGTTGTAAAATTCTTCATATTTCTAATGCAAGTTGATTTTCTATCCCATATATATTATTGATGTTTGATTTCAGATATATATTGCTAGATTCCTTAGTCACTAGCATAGATTAGTAGATCATATTCTGGTTGCTTTGATCTGTTTCATGTTGAACTCTTTTGCAGGCACATAGGTGAACTATCAAGGCCTTTTGTTCCAGATATCTACAATGTCTAGGGGGAGTTATCAACCTCTGTGATCTATTTGTTTTGGATCTGAACCATTCAGACCAGCGGAACACCTTGTTGTCCGTAAGAGGTGAAATATTCCGATCAACAAATGGTTAGGTATAAGATATGCTAAGTACAATAAGGACGAGGTAAAGTTCCATGGTTGATCAAAGATCAATGACTGAGAAGAATTCCAAACTAGGTCAACGGTCGCATGAGAGTTCCTCATAAGAAAAGCATGAATATTGTAGTTAATGAAAGTTTTGAAATCAGACGGTTTAGAATCAGTTTGGAAGAATATCAACAATTGATACTAGATCTAGAAGAAACACAGACAGGATAGAATTTCTAGAAAAAACTGAGATCCAACAGCTGATAAATGATCCGCTAAAACAAATATACTGTTCATATTGAAAGTAGAAGGCAAAAGAATATAATCATGAAAAAGAAGTTTTTGGAAACATTAAGTTTTTGACTTGTGCATTCCACAATGCGGGTGCAGAAACACAAGGTTGAAGTTTTGGAAACATTGAGTTTTCAACTTCCACATTCCATAGTACAGGAGAGAAAATGTGGGTGTGGAACCGCTAGGTTGAAGTTTTGGAAACATTGAGTTTCCGACTTCCACATCCGTAGTACGAGAGTAGAAGTGTGGGTGCGGAACAATGAGGTTGAAGTTTTGTAAACATTTATTTTCTGACTTCCACATCTCATAATCCGGATGATTGATGGTCATAAATATGTCCGCAAAAGATCAATAGTGCAAAAATTTTGGTTGGGAAAACGAAAAGGAGAAGAAGCATAAAGCTTGTTTTTGAAATGTTGAGTTTCCGAATTCTGTATCTTGTGATCCGGAAGATCGACGATTAAGAAGAATTTCATGAGAGATAAATCATGTGGAAAGGGTGGTGTGGAAAGAAAACGGAAGAGAAGTGTGAAAACAATGTTTGATCTTTTGAGATCTTGCACTCTGCATCCCACATTATGGAAGATCGATGATCATGAAGAGATCTGAAGGAGGTCAACAATGCAGAAAAACTAGTGTGGAAAGGTTAGTGCAGAAGAAGTAAATGATATTTGAATAGGCACATCTGATATTCAATTTCCACCTTAGATCAATGCTCATGAAATTTTTTGAAGGAGATCGATAGTGTGGAATGGTTGACACGGAAATCCAAGTGCAAAAATACCATATACATGATCGAAAGTGTGGAAGCATAAAAAAAACGTTAATAGAGTCACAGAAATGGAATCTAGGCTGTAGAGAAGATGAAAGGGAGTGTCTGGTGCAAAGGCACGATGAAAGAGTATGATGGATGAAGCTTAGATGATGAATGGATGTGTTTGTAGCCAACAGTCATGATCCAAGAGGAAAGTATTTAAACAGAAATTTAACATGAAAGGAAATTGTCCTTTGTGTCTAGATCCAAGGAGACGAAGACCAAATAACTGTGTCACTGATGTTCTAATCTGTGTGCATGGTTTATCACACTTAATGGTGGAAGGGTGGTGCTAGGGCAAGTTGGTTCCTACAAAGGGAGTAGATGCTCCTTGTCAGTCGTAGCTGACTAAATAGGGGGGTTGTTGCCTCCTACCACTTCATGCTGGTGAATAAGGGTGTGGGTGCATATTGATTAGTTGGTGCAGATATAAAAGAAGATACATATTATTCTATTGTATATTGTAAAAACAAAATTGTGTAGATAATAGAAAAGTTTTAGTGGTTTACCCTATTATGGTTTCATGATAAATTAGTGTGTTCAATTTTTTTTTTACATATGAAAACATTGTTTAAATTTTAGTCTCTGATTCACCCCCCTTTCAGAGAGAGGACCTAATTTAACAATTGGTACAGATCTTGTTCCTTCACCATAGTTTAACCACTGAAGGGAGATCCTATTAAAACCATCATGGATCTGTAGATGAAGATGGAAATAAGAGTTCCCATATTTGATGGTGAAGACTTTGTTTGATGGAATATTAGATTGAAAAGTTATCTGATATTCTTTAGTATGGAATTTTGGGCATTAGTTGAAGAAGGATATGATGTTCCAAAAACCACTACCATACAGAAGCAGAACACAAGAAGAAATCTTGGGAACATACAAAATCCTTAAATACATTACAAGCTTGAGTGAGTAAAAAGGTTCTTGCAAAAGTACTATCTTGTACTAGTGCAAAACAACTCTAGGACAAATTGGAAACGTTATATGTAGGAGATTCCAAAGTGAAAGTGACAAAACTTAGATCCCTCAGAGTTTTCTATGAAGGTTTAAAAATGAAAGATAATGAAACTATTTTAGAGTGCCTCAAAAAAATTGACAGTCTTGTCAATAAAATCATAGGTTTAGGAGCAATAATAGCAGGCGATGAGATAATGAAAAGTATTAAGAACACTTCCTATGTCATATAATCCCAAAGTATCCACCCTTGAAGATCGAGAGAAGTTAGGAGAACTTACCATGGATGAACTAATGATGGAATTCTTACAGCCTGTGAACTAAGACTAGGAATTGATAATACTTCAAAAGGAGAAGCATCCTTCAAAATGACTAAGAAATTAAAAAATCGAAAGAAAAAAAATCAGACTGACCATAATGAAGAATCTGATGTGGAAGAATCCAATTTTATTAAAAAAATTCAAAAATTATTAGGAAAGTACAAAGGAAAGATGCCCTTCAAAAGTTTTAATTGTGGAAAAATTGGGCACTTTAACACTAAGTGTGCTTATCCCAAAGAAGACTCTGGGGATGAAGATGAAAAAAATAAACAATACAAGAAAAAGGGAAAATTCCACTATAAGAAAAAAGTACAAAGGAAAAAGGAATTTCTACTCAAAATAAGAAGAAGAAGACAACAGTTCATCTAAGGTTAGTGACAGTGATGATGAAGTTATTTTTTCTGGGTATTGAAGAGTCTAATGAAATAGAATAAAATGAACATAAGGAAGAGTCGGAATATGAAGTAGAGGTTAATATGGAATAATAACTACTCAGTTCTTCCGAAGGATAAAAAATATACAAAATTAAATTTAGACAGTTGAAAAGTTGTGTAGTTGAACAATAGGAAGAGAATGATAAAAAATAAAAGGAGATGAAGAAAATAATGAGCAATCTAAAACACCAAATTTAAGGTTCAAATAGGATAGAAGAAAGGATGGAAAAATATCTCAAATAAAAAAAACTAATATGTGAAAGAATGGAGGCAGAATTAGTTCATTTGAGAAAAGAGCTTGATGTAAAATTTATTCAAAACAAATATGAAAATAGTTCTAAGAATTTAGATGAGATTATAACCACTTAAAGAAACCCAAGTAACAAAAATGTAATAGGTTATTCTCAAGAAGAAAATCAAGTTAGCCCAAAATCTTATGTAACTGCTCTTCTGAGTATGTTCAAGAAGAAAGAGGAAGAAAAGACAAGAAATGCTCAGAACTCCAGAAGATCATTTCCACCCATCAAGAAAGGATTCAATTCAATTCCAAAGAAGGTTTATCAAAACAAGTATCCTCATATTTTCCTTGGTTATTTTTTGCATGCTCTAAATTTGGACACAAATCTATGAATTGTAGAGTATATGAGAGAAAAAGATTGAAGTTTAAAAGTTATAACTTCAAATACAATCAAATAGTTAGTCAACTTAAAAGCATAAATTATAACCCATTTACACCTCTACAAGAAAGGGATCTAGAATGCTTCAATTGTCATAACAATGGTTATAAACAAAGAAATTGCAAGTTAATGGAAATCTCAGAAATAGTGAAGGATATTAAAGAGAAAAAGAAACTATGGAAAGAAGAACATCAAAATAGGAATGTCATATTGCCTTGAGAACACAAGATAAAGGAAATCTATGGTATGTTGACAGTGGATGTTCAAAACATATGACAGGAGATAAGAAAAAGTTTTCAAACTTAAGAAAACAAAAGGGTAAAGTCACATTTGGGGACAATGCTTCAGGTAATAATATTGGGAAAGGAACCATGAATATAGGAAAAGATAAATCCAAAAATGTGTTACTTGTAGAAAATTTGAAACCTAGTCTATTAAGTGTCATCACATTTGCATTTTTTTATTCTCAGAAATGTGAGATAAGAAGGAAGAATTTAGTGAAATTAGTTGGTGTTGCTTCTAGAACTCCTGAAAATGTATACATACTAAATACAAGACAGTCTGAGAAATGTCATATGAATTTAGTGAATGAAATTTGGCTATGGAATAGAAGGTTGGGGCACATTAACTTTGATAATCTAGTAAATGTTAGCAATCTTGGTGCAGTGAGAAACTTACCAAATATCACAAAGCCTTCAAATCCTATGTGTAGGTATTTTCAGTTTGGGAAGCAAACTAGAGTAAGGTTCAAAACAAAAGAGCACTCAACCTCAAAACCCTTAGGGCTGGTTCACACTGATCTTTGTGGACCTACAAGGAAAAAAATAATGCAAGGAGAGTCTTATTTTATGTTGTTCATTGATTATTTTACTAGAATGGAGTGGGTATTTTTCCTCAAACAAAAATCAAAAGCATTTGACAAGTTCAAATATTTTAGAACTCTTGTTGAGAATGAAATAGAAGCAAAAATCAAATGTTTTAGATCAGACAATGGTGGTTAGCTCACCTCAAAAGATTTTGATATATTCATTGAAACTCATGGAATTAAGAGACAAATTTATACTGCTGGAACACCTCAGCAAAATGGGGTTTCTAAGAGGGGGAATAGAACAATCCAAGAGGCTGCAAGGACCATGCTCAATGAAGCAAAACTGTCTGATGGATACTGGAGGGACTCCATAAGCATAGTAGTATACATTTTAAATAGAGGACAACTCAGGAAAAATAATAATAAAACTCTTTATGAATTATGGTTTGGAAGATCTCCTTCTGTAAAATATTTTAAGGTTTTTGGAAGTAAATGTTACATCAAAAGACTTGATGAGAATCTTGGGAAATTTGATGCTAGATCCAATGAAGGTATATTTCTTGGATATTCTTCATGACCAAAAAGGCATACATATGCTACAATTTCATATTACATAAGATTGTTGAGAGTGCTTATGTTAAGTTGGATGATTTAAAAACTAAGTTCAAACATCAAGAGAATATACTCGATAGTGAAAGTGAGGATGATGAGGAGCTAGTTGGTACACAAACAAATGTAGAAGAAAAAGAAGATATAAAATAAGAGGAAATAGATACCGAAGAAGAAGAGGATGATACTCGAGAAGAAGAAGAATATCCTAGAAGAGACACAAAGACACCCTCTTGGATAGTCCAAAATAATCATCTTAAAGACCAAATCATTGGAGATAAAAGTGCATGAGTACAAACAAGAAGACAATTGGTGTATCAAACAAATATAGCACTATTGTCATGTGTTGATCCTAGGTCAATTCAAGAAGCATGCAAAGATGAAAGATGGGTCAAAGCTATGAATGAATAATTAAACCAAATAGAAAAAAATAAAACTTGGGAACTAGTTCCAAGACCACAAAATAAGAATGTCATTGGAACTAAATGGGTGTTAAAAAATAAAGTAAATGAAAATGGACAAGTAATTAGGAACAAAGCCATATTGGTATGTAAAGGGTATACTCAGGTTGAAGGAGTAGGTCTTGAAGAAACGTTTCCACATGTGGTGAGACTGGAGGCAATTAGGATGCTCTTAGCCTTTGCCAGATACAAAAAGTAAAAAGTATATCAGATGGATGTCAAGTCACCATTTCTCAATGGAAACTTAGAAGAGGAAGTCTACCCTGAGAAACCAGTAGGGTTTAAATTAATGAACAAAGGATATTATGTTTGTAAACTTAAGAAAGCCCTCTATGGGTTAAAAAATGCACCCAGAGCATGGTATGCAAGACTAGATTCTTACTTACAAGTACAAGGCTTCAAAAGAGGATAAGAAGATAGTAATCTTTACTGTAAAATTATTGGTGATTACATGTTGATGATATCATATTTGGGAGTGATTATGAAAAAATGAGCAAAGACTTTGCTAGTAGGACGAACCAAGAATACGAAATGTCCTTTCTTGGTGAACTGAATTTATTTTTAGGATTTCAAATAGTTCAGTCCAAAAAGGAAATATTAATTCATCAGTCCAAATATGTTAAAGACATGCTAAAAAAATTCCAGTTTGAAGATTACAAACCTATTTGTACACCTATGAAAACTGGATGCAAACTAAACAAGGAATATGAGTCCAAGGAAGTAGATCCAAAACACTACAAATCAATGATTGGGAGTTTGATTTATGTAGCAACATCAAGACCTAATGTCAAACAAGTTGTTGGTATGGTAGCTAGATTTCAAGATGGACCAAAAGAATGCCATGTTCACGTTGTGAAAAGAATTTTTAGGTGTTTGAAAGGAACCATAGATATTGGATTGTGGTATCCTAGCAAGAATTAGTTTTCTTTAAAAGCCTACTAAGATGCAGATTGGATAGGTTGTGAAGATGACATAAAGAGTACAAGTGGAGGAGAATTTTTCTTAGGAGAATCATTGGTATCCTGGATAAGCAAGAAACAAACTTCAATTTCTTTGTCTACTACTAAAGTTGAGTATATTGCAGTAGCAAAATGTTGCACATAAGTGGAATGGATGAAACAAACTCTACAAGACATCAAAGTAGTGTTTAAAGAACCCACCATTATCTACTGTGATAATACAAGTGCTATAAGTCTTTCCAAGAATCCTATCCATCACTACAAAGAAAAACACATTACAATAAAATATCACTAGATCAAGTTGAAAAGAAGACCATCATATTGGAATATATCCCAACTCAAGCACATATTGTAGACATTTTTACTAGACTCTTAAACAGAGATATATTTGAATATCTTAGACAAAGACTAGGAGTGGTTTCTCTTCCAAACTAGTCTCTCAAAAGATAGTGAAATAAATTATGGGGAGTCATTTAACCCTTTGATGGAAAAAGGGGAGAAAATCAAGGAGTCACATACTCAGGGGGAGTAAAAATTTGGACTCAATAATGGAGTGGGCAGAAAGGTTATCCTTTTTCATTGGTGTCAAAGGGGGGAGAAGGTTTAGGTGTTTCCATCAATGCAAAAGTGGGAGATTGTTGGAAACATGGAAATATAGGATAGGATCGATGGCTCAGATTCAATTATATTGATGGTTTATACGGTAAATCTACTATTGTATCTAATTTCCTCAAGGAAATCGTGCGTATGAATAAATTTTTCTATTAGTTAAGAAATGAAAGGCCAAGAAACTTCCTGCATGAAATCCAACGGTTAGGGATATGATCTGCTAAGTGCAAGAAGGAAGATGTAAAGTTCTATAGTTAATCAGAGATCAATGGTTGAAGATCATTTCGAACTAAATCAACAGTCGTAGGAGAGTTCTTCATAAGACAAGCGGAAAGATTGTAGTTCAAGAAAGTTTAGAAATCAGATGGCTGAGAATTAGTCCACAAGAAGATCGATAGTCGATAGTAGATCTGCAAGAAATGTGAACATGACAGAAGTTCCAGAAAAAACCAAGATCCAATGGATGAGAAATTATCCGCTAAAAAAAATCAACGGTTTAAATTGAAAGTGGAAGGCGAAAAGTAGATCATCATGAAAAAGAAGGTTTTGGAAACATTAAGTTTAGGACTTCCACATTCCATAATGCATGTGTGGAAGTGTGGGTGTAGAACCACATGGTCAAAGTTCTAGAAAATTTGAGTTTTCAACTTCCACATTCCACAGTATGAGAGTGGAAGTGCAGGTGAATAACCGCTAGGTCGAAGTTTTGGAAACATTAAGTTTCCAACTTCCGCATTCCATAATACATGAGCAGAAGTGCGGGTGAGGAACCGTGAGTTCAATTTTTTGGAAACATTAAGTTTTTGACTACCACATTCTACAATCTGAATGATCAACGGCTAAAAATATGTTCTTGAAATATTGACGGTGCAGAAAACAAAAAGCGAAAGAAGCATAAATCTTGTTTTTGAAATGTTGCATTTTTGAATTCCGTATCCCGTGATCTAGAAGATCGACGGTCAGGAATAATTCTGTGAGAGATCAACGACATGAAAAGGGTAGTGCAGAAAGAAAAATGCAGAGAAGTGTGAAAACAATGTTTGATATTGTGAAATCCAACACTCCGCATCCCGCATTTCGAAAGATCAATGATCACGAAGAGATTTGAAGGAGATCAACGGTGCAGAAAAACTTATGCGGAAAGGTTAGTGAAAAAGCAATAAATTTTATTTGAATAGGAACATCTGATATCTGATTTCAACCTTAGATAAATGGTCACAAAATGTTTTAAGGAGATCGATGGTGTATAATGGTTGAGGCAGAAATCCAAATGGGAAAAATCCTTCTACATGATCGAAAGTGCAAAAGCATCAAAAAAATGTGAACAGAGTTGCAAAAATGGATTCTAGGCTATGAAAAAGATGAAAGGGTGTGTCTAGCGCAAAGGCATGATGAAAGAGTATGATGGCTAAAGGCTAGATGATGAATGGATGTGCCTGTAGCCAATAGTCATGATCCAAGAGGAAAGTATTTAAACTGAAATTTAACATGAAAGGAAATTGTCCTTTGTCTCCAGATCCAAGGAGATGAAGACCAAATAACTGTGTCACCAATGTCCTAATTTGTGTGGATGGTTCATCAAATTTAAGGGTGGTTCTAGGGTAGGATGGTTCCTACAAAGGGAGAAGGTGATCCTTGTCAGTCGAGACTGACTAAATAAGGGGGTTATTTCCTCCTCCCAGTTGGTGCTGGTGAATAATGGTGTGGATGCATCCTGATCAGTTGGTGCTGATCTAAAAGAAGAGACATATTCTTCTATTGCATATTGGAAAACATTTTTTTTGTAGATAATAGGAAAGTGTTGGTGGTTTACCTTATTAGGGTTCCACGATAAATTACTATGTTCAAAATTGTTTAAATTTTAGTCTTTGATTCAGCCCGCTCCTCTCAGAGATAGGACCTAATTTAACACCTTTCATGCTTGTTAAAGTATTTGAAAGGGCATCTATGTATCCTCATTTATCTCCTTATTCAGAGTATATAAACTATGATAAGAAAAGGACCACTCTGGCACATTCAATACAGGAATGTTTCCCTTTGTATCCATTTATGCTTTGTCAGGAATTGCGACCGTAATTATGAAAAATATCATCATAGGTTGTCTTTAAGCTCTTTTCCATCCTTCTCATCAAGAAAATATTTCTGAGCAAACTTGGTTTCGTTCATTCTCGTAAAATTATTTAAATGACCGTCTAGTCAGTATAGGTTTAACCTTTTCTAGCCTGGTTGGACTACCAACAGTAAAGAAGTCTCCCTTCCCCAAAGGTTTGAAGAGATATTCTTTGTATACTTTTATCGTTTTTCAGGCTTAGGAGACTATTAATGAAAAAGAGACCACACTAGAGTCTTCTTCCCATTTTCAGACTCTCTAAAAATGAAAACAACATCGATCATTTAATTTCTCAGGATCACTAAAAATCCATGAGATCGTGTCATATCGATCTTACTTCTATCCCTTTTTCGTTATCCTTAAACTATGCAAAAGGCCAAAATGATGTCTTTAGGTGTCACCACATATGATATCACAGTATGTAAGCTTCCCCCCATTGGGTTTCCTTTGTTTAGAGTATTCTACAATGAGTCTTCCTTGGACCCCCTGGATACCACTAGTCCAGTTACCTCCCTCAGTATTTCCCATTTCCAGTTATCTTCCTGGTATTACAGCTATGATCCCTTTCCCATGAGTCGGTTTCATTTTCTACCACGTAAACCCTAGCATCATACTCTGAACACAGGAATTTTGAGTCCCTCATACTCCCCTTCCCATGTATTCCATTCAATGTGTCCGTCCCCAGATTGTTTCACCTCTTTGGTTATCCCCCTCGTTCTTATAGTCAAGGAAACATCATTTCCTATATTAGTTGTAGGTCTCCCTCTGTCAATGTAAGGACATCTATTCTAGAGGATAGACCTAGAGGACCCTATATGCTGGTTTCATCCACTTCATGATGAGTTCCTTAGATGACTTGAAAGGAGTCATTAGCACCTTTCGAGTTGGTTCTGTCTCATGTGCTCGACTTCATCTTCATCATCACATAATTGATATTCGTATAGGGCATTGGTCCATTCATTATTTGGTCAAATACCCCGGTTGTCACCTAAGTCTAGCACATTGGTGAATCTACCTATGGAACCCATACATTCTCATGTCCCTTGTCATTTCTGGGCTGCATTGGCGATAGTGTTTAAAAGCTCCTAGTATTATGCTTCCATGTATCTCCAGTACTTGATGTTGGATATTGTACCATAGATATTCTGACTCTCAGTCATTGAGTCCATATAAATGTTCACCTCCATATCCATCATAGCATCAGTTGTGATGATATTGCATTCCATGAGATTGCCATTGTTCCTATGTATCATTTCTTCTGATCAGCATTGTATTCAGCCTCCCACTGAGGCCACCATTATGTATCATCATTTGTATACGTATTAATCGGCTCCCATGTTTTGATCCATGATCCAATTATTATTCTTTTTTTCATTTTTACGAGCATGGGTATGCCCACCTCGTCCATATACATGTCACACATTATATGTATCTCATCCATTTTTTAGAACCAATAATAAAAAACAAAAATCCACCATAGTTCAAACAAGGAAGATCCACTTCTTTGTAGGTCTCTCCAGTCTCTCCACTATTGTCACCATTATTTCCCATGATCCTATGATGTCCATCAGCCATACGATGAGCTCCTGCCCTCACACATCAGGGGGTAATATTTTCAAACTAAAAAGTGTTCACCTATCTCTCCATCGTCTAAACCATATACATACATCATATTCCCACCATATTTCCCTTACTTTTGACGTTCACAATTGTATTTCCACAAAAAATGGTCCAAATCATCATTATTCCTTCCCACAAATGAAGGGATGATGAGAATTTATTATGGTTTACCCTCACTCTCTCCCAAAAATGGTTAAGAAACCCTAAAAGGGTAAAAAACCCCTAAAAAGGAGAAAGGGTAAAAAAACCACAAATAAATGCCATGGGAAATAAAATACCATGGGTCATCACCTTGGGTTAAAATACCTTAGGACCATACTATAAATACATTGTGAAGGGCTCTCCAAAAACACCTTTTCATTCACTTGTGGTTACGCTGTGCCATTTTGCTCTCAGATATACCACATACTTTCTTGCCATTATTCCCCTTACCACAACATTTCCCACAGTGTACATTAATATTACTTCGTACCCATTTTGGATCCATTCCCCATTTGACAACTGTCTGTGGAGACAACTGGAGAAACAACCCGTGGAGTAATGGAACCACTTTTGAGGACGGCTACAATGGCCCATATTGTAGGAGAAAGTTTTCTTTATTTTTGTTTCTTGCACTATTTTAGTTGATATAGATTCTAAAATGATAAAAATATTTTCTTTCAGTTTTTAGAGTAGTTTCATTTTCTATTTTTTTCGTTGAACTCTTCCTTCTTCTCTGGACGAGCTAAGGTTGGTGCATCTACACGTAATAGGCGAGAAACCCCGATTACATAATTGATGATGAACAAATGAAATGTTTGATATTCTGTTTATGAAGTTTTTGGAGGAAAGTTAGTATCTCAAACTGGGCCGACATGCAACTCAAAATTAAAGATAATTAAATTCTCTTTTATTTGGTCGGCTGACCCACAAAGGTGGGGTGCACCAACTTCAATAATTAATATCTATTCAACCGTAAGGAGTTAGAATATGATCCAAATATCAACAGAAATGGATTGACAAGGACTATCTCCCTATGATGGGTTCATTTGAAAATTATTGGTATAATACCCTTAAATTATTCAATATGTTCAGGACATCAAATAACCCACACATGAGGGTTCCAAAGACTATACCACCAACTACAAGAGTTTCAAAGTCTTCTTCAAAGTATTATTTAACATATTAAGGCATGTTTGTGGGGTCTACCTATGTCTACATATCGATATCCATGTTAGAACTCAGAATCACACCCAAGGTTGTGGAAGGTGAACCTTGAGGTAACAGCAGAACCACTTTAAGAAAGGAAGCTGACTTATTCCTTTCTAGAGAGGGATCACTCACAATTTTTAACATGGCCAGATATCAAAATAAGACAAAATTTAGATTGAGTTGGTGGTTAAAACAGGGAAAGCATATACTGGGCTATGGAGTCACAAATGTAAATGAATCATAGAACAATTTGCAGGGAAAGAGTTGTTAATGCAAAAAATTGCTCAACTAGCTCTACATGGCCTAAACCACATACATATATCTTTTTTGTACCTTTTTTCCCTTGTTGTTTCCCTCCACGACTATGTCTTAACCTTATTCTCTCGCAAAAAGCTCAAAAATATCAAAAAGGGCCTAAAACCCCCACAAAAAGGGCTATAAAGCTCACAAAGGGGCTAAAAACCCCAAAAGAGCTAACAAACATAAAAATGGCTTAAAACCCTAAATAGGGATTAAAACCCTAAATAGGGTCCAAAATCCTAAAAGAGAGAAAATGGCAAGAAAAAACTATAATATAGGGTGGAAATCTCCATCAAGAATATTCTTATGCCCTTTTTTCAATATTCAAATAAGTGAGTACGTTGAGAACCCACTCTTCTCAAAATACTCACACCATCCAACCATCATTTGATATCTGTGCCATTCCCCATCCCGTATGTTGAGGCATCCTTCGTACAATTCAGCCTTGTGGAGAGGCAAACCATATCCAAATATCATGGCATGGTAGTCCATTTACAAACAAAGGGTATAATTTTCTTTCTTTTATTTTAAGTTTTAGCATAGCCATCGTTATTTATTTATTGTTACTAATGTTTTTTGTTTATTGTAGCTTTTGTTTCCATTTGAACTCTACCCTTCTGTCTCTTTGACAAAAGGGAGGTAAGTTTTGCACGTAGATAGGGTGAAAACTCGGCTATAGTTTTGGAAACCATACTGGTTGATCCCATAGGATCCCTTGTTTTACAGGTATTCTTGTTTTTTTCTTCACAGACGTCCCTAGTCAGAGCCCCAAGAGGACGATCTGAGTCTATACAGTACAAGTTCCTGTCCTTGTCGACCACTGCCAGCTCATTTTTTAATTTTTTCTATTCCAACCCCAGTCACTACTTTTGGGCTAAAAAGCATGACCCAGTTACTGATTTTGGGTCAAAACCTGCAACTCCAGCCCTAAAATGCATGAATTACTTCCTAGGGCACAATCCCATGTTTTTTGCAACAGGGGTGACCTAGTCATTGCTGCGTGGCCTTTTTTCGCAACTCAGTCACCACTATCCAGCAGTTAGAAGCGACCTGTCATTTTTTGAGCTATTTCTCATCTATTTTGCTTGTCTTAATGGACCATTCACAACTCGTTTTATGATACATGCAATGTGTCTGTTTCTAAGTTAGATTTTGCAATTTTTAAATTCTATATTTCATTACTAAAAGATGCAAATTAACATTCTTATTTATCCCCTCCTCCTCTACTCAGTCATCACTCCCCAGGGTCTTCTGAGATATGATGGGGGGTTGAGTAAGCTTAGTAATAGGAATCCATTTTTTTTATTGTTCTTTTCCATTAAAAAAGAGTGACCTTGGAAGCTACAGGGAGTGGAAACTTTCAGGGATTTCATGTTGTCTGTGTCCTCCTTGTTGAGCACCAAAATTTTAGGGTGTGACATATGGATATATGCATGGAATTATTTCCACTTTTATGAGAGACTAACACTCCCTCTTGGACTTGAAGGATACAAAATTGTGGTAGTCACACTATTGGTTCATATAAATTATAGTTTGTCACCCATTATTACAGTTGGTATTAAACTTTGTTTTGATTTATTTTTATCTTTCAACTTTGTTTTGGTTCAAGCCCTTTTCTTGTTCCTTACAAGGAAACCATTATTATTTACTTATTGCATAATTGAAAGTAAAAGTAACAAATTCATACACAAGTGCACATACTCACACCATATAATCAAACCAAACTTGGTTGATGACCCCGAGTGAAACCAAAAAAGTAACCAATTTACATAAGTAATCTTTCGGTTTGGGACATAAGTCTCAACATCAACAACTGTGGGAATTGCTTGGGATTTTCCCTAAAACTAATTATGAGGAGTACCACAGGAACCCCAAAGTAGTTGTCCAACAAGAGGAATTGCTAAGCAAAATGGGAAACGACCCCTTCCAATTGACTAGATACACTCTTGTGAGGAAAAAGCCAAAGTGTTGTCTCTTTGTAGTCTTGGTGGCTGAGTGACTACCTGTGAACCAATAGCAAGCCATGTTAAACTGGAGGAAAAAATTTCATTACCAGTTACTACCACAAGGCACCATTGATCCACCATGTTCTTCCTCATGACTTAGGGGGCACTCCCCTCAATTCGTGCCTTTAGACCATCATCGTCAAGGACCTCCTTGAGAACCTTCCTCACCTTCAGAAGGACACATGACCTCTGATTCTGACTCATATTCCTATCAATCTGAGATGAACCTGTTCACCGCACCATATAGCCCCATGGCTGGCACAAATCCCAATCCATTCTTTGGAGGGGCGAGTGACAATGGACCCATGTCCCTACCACACATCATTACCAATATCCATACCAGTGGTCCCAGCATCACTATTCTTGCTACAGTGGGAACTCTACCCATTAGTGGCGCCCCCACTTCAACTCCCACAATTCCAATGGTACCATTGTATATACCTAGGGGCATTGTCCTTTCCACGGTCATCCCAACTATCCCTGCTACGGGAATTCAACCTTAGGTACCCCCAGTCATGCATGGGCATCATGCTCCTGCAAACCTCGGTGCCATTGCCAATCCCCTCGAGCCAGCCTCAAGTCCAACCTACCATTCATGGATCATATTAACTTACTAGATTTGGCTCAGTTAACAAATGACCCAATCAGTCATTAACCCCATTGGCCTCCCATGCCAACCAAGCTTCCTTTGGATATTCCCAAGTTTCGAGGAAATACGGGTGAGTTCCCCCAAAACCACATTATGTTGTTTCAACTATGGTGCTAATCAAACATCACTATAGATGACTAGATCAGACTAAGATTATTCTAATGCACACTCACAGGTTCCGCACCAAAATGGTATATTGAACTACCTCAAGCCTCTTACCCTAATTTCAATTCACTAGCTTTCATGTTCCTCCAATACTTCCAACTCCCTGTCTGATACAACGAAGGTGTTGAGATCTTGTTATCCTTCCATCAAAATACTGCTACACACATCATAGACCACATCCATGAGTGGCAACGATGACGTATCCTATGCAAGATCTATCCTGATGACAATATCCTCAATTGGTTCTTGAAAACCTTGCTCCTGCCCATAGCTAAAGACATTGCCTTTGAATGTCCCCAATATGAGGAAGAGGCCATATTGAAGACCCAACAGTTTGATCTAATATACACTTATTATGGATACCTATACACCATCATATGAGATGCTCCCCATGTTGGAACCTCTCAGCACGATCCACTGGGGGAATCCCATCCTGCGGATGGTGTCATCGATTCTGTCTACCAACACCCACAGTACTATGCAACACCCCCTATGATGCCACCGCACCCAAGAAGCACCCCCAATGTTGTGCAACCAAACTAGATACCCAATTACTCGAGGATGACGGCTTAGTCCAGAGCCACATCCTCTTATACATAGCCTACACCAAATCAACATGCTCATGCACTGACTTGGCCAATAAAATCGTATTCACCTCCAATGATCGGATTTGTAGCCCCTATAGCTCCTTCAGCCTACTATGTTCCACCTATGAAAGACACTTCATCCCTTGCCCCATCTCCTCCGACTTCCATGGGACAAGTTTTTTCTCAGCAGAATATTCCCAACCAACCCGCTCCCAGCAACCAACAAGGGCAGGGTAAGAAAAAATGAACAAGTAACCAGTGTAACAACTAACCATAAGGAGGAGGAAAATGGCCTAATCCTCCTAACAACAATGATGCTAACCTACCAGTGCAAAACCCCCAACAACCTAATCGATCAGGATGAAACAATCTGTTACCGACTAATCATCTGTGTAAATTATGAAACATCTATGGTCACTATACTCACGAATTCCCTCATATCGATCGCGTCAAATAGTTTCTCCAGAACGAAGCTCAACAAGACACTAATGATGCAACATAGGCTCAACCCAACCCAACACCACCAGGGCCTTCACCTATGGTATTCCAAAAATCATTACCACTCCAAGTATTGGTTGCAACCACACCCTTTCCCCCACCTGCTCCTGCAGCACCTGCTATGGTTCCACCTACATAAACTAGTATCCATCAGATAATGAAACTAGCAACCGAAGAGGAGAACCTCTAGACTAGCTGTAATCAATATGTGTCCACCACAAAAACCACTGACCCATCAATGACATCAATGTTTAACACTACCAACGTGCCTCTCCACTTACCTACACCCACCATTTATGGGGTAACTAGAGGTCCATGGTTCCATATACGATGAATCTCCAACAACGCGATTACTCAGGCTGCCTTAAATTATAGCATCATTGATGACTTGGCCCAATCACGTATCACCATGTCCTCTCTGGAAGTGCTAAAAACATGCTCAATGTAGTGAAAAGTGTTGTTATCCGCACTAAGTCCCCTAGATCCCGCTGATTCCAAATTAATCACATTTGATCTGGACCAAGGAAAACCAAGAATGCCATCCACCATTGCCTTCCATATTCCAATCTCAATTTTGAATTTGGTTTTCCATCGATGCATTGTCGACGAAGGGGAATCAACCTATGTGATGTCAACTTTTGTCTAGCAAAAACTCAGATCCTCCAAGCATCCACTAATTCCCTTTATGCCTATGATGGTCGCTCTACAAAGTCCCAAGAAATTCTCTTAAATGTTCTGATTTCCTTAGCCGGTAAAATGGTTTTGATCGACATAGAAGTTGTGAACACCCAACTTGATTAGAACCTACTTCTCGTACATAGTTACATGTATTCCATATGATTCGTGGCATCCATCGTATTTCACCTTAATATGTTTCCCCATAATGGGAAGATCATGACGGTTGACCAACTAGCTTACTATGATCTGTAGGGGCCAGTCACACTAGACCATGTCATCCCATCCATCGATAATTCCATCGACAGCATAGCCATCCCTTCCTTATCTGCAATAGGCCCGAGATTTTTTTTCGAAACACCTTTGACAACCACTTTCCCATATTTACCTCCTCCACCAAACCCGACTAACACAGTGGATTTGTGTGTCCTCTCATCCAATACCATTCTTCCCACATCACAACAATAGTCGCAACCACAAAGTCAATCACCTGAGAATTATTGGGGCTCATTCCCAATCCATACGATTCCATTCCTTTTCCCAATGCCCGACACCATAAGTAAGCCTCTCATGGCTACTTTGAATTTACCTAATTTCATGTTGGGGATTCCTGTGTGGTACCTTGAACCACCTACCCCACCTTCGATGCCTCAGGTTGTGTTGACTCCCGTTCAACCAATCGAAGTGGAGTCACACACTCCTCTTGGCCCATATAAAAATCCTTCCATTCTGACACTAGCCTTGCCTCCCCCAAAGAAGGCTAGGGAAAAAACCACCAAAGTCGGAGCCGAGCCTTGTCCAACTCCACCTTGCACTTTGTGCGATGTCCATGGTCATACGACTCCAAATTTCCTATAGATACCTATCCTGCGCACACATATAGACACTATGGATACAACCAACGGCACTCTAGTTGTCATAGTCTCAACTCTACCTACGGTAAATAACAAGTCTTTAAAGAAAAACCATGCATGCGGCATTTGCATCTTGTATGGCCACTATTCTCACCATTTCCCAGACTTGGCTGAGTATCGGGTCATCCTTCGCGACCTGCAAAACCACTCTCATGAGTCTGAGACCACTATCATCAAGACAATTCACCCTATGATTTCTCTCACAAACACAACCAACACCATCTACATGATCTCTTGTTCTAGTACTACTTCTGTCTCCTCGGTCATGGAAGATCCACCTAATCTATCTCGACACCACTTTCATGATGATAGAGAGATCGTTAAAACCACCACCAGTTTTTCCCCATTTCACTTAGCCCATGGCAAGGAGTCATTTCTTCTCATTGAATTCCACATTCCTTCCCCACATACTTTGCGCCAATTGCAGAGTCTCAAAGGCAAGGCCAATTTCCTTCGTTAGAGATCCTATGCCTGAATCACTCACCATGCAGCACTTGGGGCATAGTTTTTATTTTTTGTTTTACATCATTTTTACCATGATTTGGTGACCCCATTTAGTAGTTTGTCTATGTCTAGCCTTAGTGAGTCCATTATAGAACTCCATCACATAATTTTCACATAAGCAGGTAGAGATAATACTTTCCCCTACACTGCTGGTATCCCATTGGAAGGCGTGGTCCCACATATGTACGTGCACACAGTATGTTGCACATATGATCTAGCTACCAATATGATAGCATACCATTAGGTCCCAAGACTGACCCTCAAGGTCGAGGCCTCTCAATATTTCCCTAGTATTCCATGCCCACATATGGATCATCCTCTACATGAATAGGAAGCTACCATCATTGTGCAAAAATCTCCCGGGTCGAGAAACGATCTTCTAGACTACCTCCCTCATCAATTCTTAGGGCCATTTATTAGATTCACGTCAATTTTCATGCCACCATGTGAACCACACCTTGTACGTTGAGCTATATTTGTACCCATAGGCCTCAATTTGGTCTATTTTTTCCCCATGCACCACTACACCAGGGGAAGCATCACTAGTTGTTATCTCAGAGTCCTTTGGAGTCCATTTGAGACGTATTTCGCACCACCAGGTTCAGTTTTTTGTCCTCTATCTTTTGATGAGACCCTTGTCTCATGCTCTCAGTATGATTTTCCAGGACATTTACTAGATGTCACCATGATTCATGTGCCATCATGAAAATATCCCTTTCTATGTATTGGCATGTTCACGGGCCATTTGCTCCATCCATACTGCGCAATCAACCATTTTTTACCACCATCCATTGTCTTGCAAGGGGGCCTCATTAGTGTTTTGCATTTTATGTCCATCATCCATATTCACTTTATCACTACCATGGGTCATGTTATCTCCACTATACTGAAGTTTACAAAATCCAAATAAATAAGTGTTAAATGCACAGTCCCATCCATAACCATATAGTAGTTATGTTGGCTCACATTGATTGATTAGGTTTCATTTTCTTCAAATCCTTAAATGAATAGAATGTGGTACTGACGGTGAATAACTAGATAATAATTCATATGGATGTTGTGGATTTTTACAAAGAACATAACCTCTTTCCATATATCGAACACTTACCCCCTTCTTGATTAACCATTATG
Organism: Pseudotsuga menziesii; assembly: GCA_001517045.1. Lineage (NCBI taxonomy): Eukaryota > Viridiplantae > Streptophyta > Pinopsida > Pinales > Pinaceae > Pseudotsuga > Pseudotsuga menziesii. The sequence goes on along the minus strand of LPNX010405423.1, from coordinate 269,720 downwards.
GAGTTTCAGTTAAGCTCTTTTCTGACTCTTAAAAGAATGAAAAGATCGTCAAGCATGCTTGCTTCCTTTCACACTCGTTAAATTATTTGAAAGGACGTCTATGTAACCTTGTTTACCTACTTTTTTATATTACGTAGACTATCATAAGAAAATGACCACCATGGCACGCTCAAGCCAAGAACGTCTCCCTTTGCATCCTTTTATGCTTTCTCAAGCATTGGGACCGAAATTTATGAAAAATATCATCATGGGTTGTCTTTAATATATTTTCCAGCCTTCTCATAAAGAAAAGATTGCTGAGAAAACTTGGTTTCGTTCATGCTCTTAAATTTATTTGAATGACCATCTAGCCAGTGTAATTTTAACCTTTGTCATCTTTCTTGGACTACCAACGATAAAGAAGTCTCCTATCCCCAAAAAAGGGTGTGTGATTTCTCCTATGTACATTTTTATCATTTTTAGGACATAGGAGACTATAAATGAAAAAGAGACCCCATTGGAGTCTTCTTCCTATTGTCAGACTCTCTAAAATTGAAAACACAAGCGAGCATTTACTTTCTTGGGCTCGCTAGGAAATCCATTATATCGTGTCACAACGGTGCCTTTAGGTGCCACCCCATATATTATAGTTCAGAAACATTCCCTCATTGGTTCTCCTTTGTTCAGAGTATTCTGCGATGAGTCTTCCTTGGATCCCCTAGATATCAATATTCCAAGTTACCTCCCTCAGTATTTCCCATATGTAGTTACATTCCCAGTATTATAGCTATGATCCCTCTCCCATAATTCAATTTTATTTACTGCTAGGTTATCCCTGCCATCATACTCATGACAAAGGAAGTTTGAGTCCCCCTTACTCCCCCTGCCCATGTTCCCCCATTCAGTGTGCCAGTCCCCAGATTGAATTTTATTAGTTATAGGTCTCCCTTTGTCGATGACAACACATATAATCCATAGGATGGTCCTTGTATCCTGGTTTCATTAACTTGATTGATGATTTTGTCGGACCACTTGAGAGGATTCATTAGTGCCTCTCGGGATGGTTGTGTCTCACGTGCTCGACTTCAGCTACATCATCGCACCATTGAGATTTATACAGGGTATTGGTATGTGTAGTATTTGGTCGAAGACCCTGGTTGTCACCTACATCTAGCATATTGGTGAATCTATTCAGGGACCCAAACACGTTCATGTCCCTTGTGATTTTTGGCTTGCGTTGGAAACAATGTTCAGAAGCACCCAAAATAGTGCTTATGTATAGGTTCATGATTGATGCGACATATTGTACCACTAAGGCTTTAACTCTCTGTTAGTGAGTCCCTACAGTTATGTAAACTTCCAGATCTAGCAGAGCATCAATTGTGTAGATATTGCATTCCATGAGAATGCCATGGTTCCTATGTCTCCCTTCTTCAGATCAACATTGTATTCAACCTCTCATTGAGGCCACCATTATGTAACATCAGTTGTATTTGTATTGATCGGATCCCATATTTTTGAGCTTTGATCCCATTATTTACTTTGTTAACATTATGAGAATTGCATCTCAAGTGAGACCTCGGAGCTAGAACAATTTCACCATCAAAGTGTTTGACAAAATATGCAAGAGAAAACAAAGAGACACAAATAGATGGAATAGAACTTGTGAAAGGTGCTAATATCAAACCATTATATTACAGCACACCTTGAAGATGTGTATGATACATATTTGTAGTACATTGGAAAAATTCGTGAGTCTCTAGATGCCAATTGGAGTTGTACATGTATCATGGTGAGATTTGACCTCAATCCCACCTAGGTGGACCAATGGAGACCCAACTCAGCCCAAATAGTCATGAACCAAGGTGTGAACGTGGGTGAATTGTACTCAGTCATTAATGAGTCCTTGACAAGTGTGGGTGAGAAGATAGAGGTGAGTGGGAGGCTCTATGTGGCAATAAATGCTCCTAGGAGAGCCAAAATAGGTCAAATACACCACTGGCGCTCTTGGTTAAACCTCGATCCCCCAAATCAAGGGGGTAGCACCCCAATGCATTAATGAGGGTGCACATGGGCTAGGTTGACCAACTAGGGCATTTTTGTAGGTGTGAACATGCCAAAATAACCAGATATATTACTGAATTAACTCTCCTAAGTCTAAACCATAGGATATCATTGCATGTGGGAAAATGAAGTTATCCTAAGGTCAAAACTATGTAATAAGGATGAATTACTACTCCTACACCCCCCCTTAATCCAGACTTAGTAAAATTTAATGAGTTGTCCCATGAGCTTTTCCTCCCTACCTTTGTTACATGGATCCATAGAATTTTGTTGTAAAAGGTGACTTGTGCCTTAGAAAACCTCATACCATGTGAGAATTTCAATCTATAGGAAGATCTAGAAGCCTTAGAGAAACTCACAAATTGAATTTGGTGGAAAACCAGAAAAAAACCATTAATTGAGAATCAAATTACACATGCAATTCCAAAATAACTAGATATATTAATGAATTAACTCTCCTCGGTATAAACCATAGGATATCCTTGCATGTGGGAAAATGAAGTTAGCCTAAGGTAAAAACTATGTACTAAGGATCTATTACTGCTCTTACACCCCCCTTAATCTAGAGTTAGTACAATTTAATTATTTATTAATTCCTTGGACACTAAGGCACAAGTCACCTTTTACAACAAAATTCTATGGATCCATGTAACAGAGGTAGGGAGGAAAACCTCATGGGACAAAAAATCCCCTAAAAAAATGGATTATGACATAGAAGCAAGGATGCATACACTCCAAACTAAAAAAATGTCTGGAGGAATCTTATTCTTGGAAAGAAGTGGAATGTGCTCAACAACCTTAGGAATAGTTGCATGATGAATCCTCAGACCATGTAGAACAACTGAAATGCACTGATAGGAGAGTGAATGGTTCTCTTCAGACTTGAACTTCGAACCAAATAGGATGCCATGCCCGAAAGAGACTGAAGCTGCTTCAGAATAGGTGATCCCAAGCGAGTCATAAGGCTCTTGAAGCATCAAATTTGAATGAAGGTTGTAATTATCTCCAAGAAGGTGGAACAAGAGCCCCAAATGCACCATTGTGATGGAAAATGCTTCTCTGTCTTCATATGAACTTGAAGGAATTATACTAGTGATGGTGAAGGAATGCATGGGAAAAATAGTGTGAAGCAAAGAGATACCTTCACTTGACATGCAAACCTCTCCATCTTTCGAAACAATACTCTCATGTGAAGAAAAACCATCTTCTAGAGAAGGATCACTATGAACATAAACTAGCAATACCTCTTCACCATTCGTAACGAAAGACATAGAGGAGAAGGGTGTAGAATGGATAGATAAATCTTCAACAGTAGTGATGGCAGTAACTTGTATGCTCTCTTCATGAAACATAGCTTCTTGAAAAGGAGAGGAAGCCACAGAGGAAGAAACTTGATTTGGATCAATTGTTGAATCTTTGGCTACTTCTTCTTCTTCATTTCGAATAGCTTCTTGAGAAATGCATGAGGCCAAGATCATAGGAAGAACACATAAGGAGGAGCCCATTTGCTTTCTCTCCATATAGCTCACATATTCTTGCCACACACCAAGAGCTTCATCTATATTTCTCCAAAGCTTGAATGGGTAATCAACATAATCAAATAGGTAGTGCATTGTAGGAGGTATATCAAGACACATAGTTCCATAGGCTCTATCATTGTCATTAAGGCAAGCATCCTTCTTTGACAGGACTCTGGCTCTCTCACAGCTCCAATGGATACGTCATAGAGACATTGCCTCTTGAGATATGAAAACATCTTTGAATTCCATTCAGAATAGTTTAATGGAGATAGGAGATGAACATCTTTCGAATCCATGATGTTGTTGTAGGAACCTAAAATGAAAAACACCCAGATTTTCTGGAAATATGCCCTAAACAACAACTCAACCTCACAAGATTTGTTGCAGCTCCAAAAATATTTGATACCATGTGAGAATTGCATCTCAAATTAGATATAGGAGCTAGAACAATTTCACCATCAAAGTATTTGACAAAATATGCAAGAGAAAACAAAGAGACAAAAATAGATAGAATAGAACATGTGAAAGGTGCTAATATCAAACCATTATATTACAACACACCTTGAATATGTGTATGATACATATTTTTAGTACATTAGACAAATTTGTGAGGCTCTAGAAGCCAATTGGATTTGTACATGTGTCATGGTGAGATTTGACCTCAATCCCCCCTAGGTGGACCAATGGAGACCCAACTCAGCCGAAAAAGTCACGAACCAATGTGTGAACATGGGTGAAGTGTGTTGTGTCATTAATGAGTCCTAGACAAGCATGGGTGAGAAGATAGAGGTGAGTGTGAGGCTCTAGGTGGCAATGAATGTTACTAGGAGAGCCAAAATAGGCCAAATACACCACTAGCGCACTTGGTTAAACCCAGATCCCACAAATCAAGGAGGTAGCGCCTGAATGCATTAATGAGGGTGCACATGGGCTAGGTTGACCAACTAGGGCATTGTTGTAGGTGTGAACAGGCCAAAATAACCAGATATATTGTTGAATTAAATCTCATGAGTCTAAACCATAGGATATAATTACATGTGGGAAATTGAAGTTATCCTAACATCAAAAATATGTACTAAGGATGTATTACTGCTCCTATAGACATTGTTATGAGCATGGGTATGCCCACCTCATCCATATACATGTCACATATTCTTTGTATCTTACCCATTGTTGGGAACCAATATTAATACAAAAACCAAAAGCCACCGTGTCTCAAACGAGGAAGCATCGCTTCTTCACATGTATCTCCACTATACCAATGAGCCTATGATGTATGTCATCCATATGATGATCTCCATCCCTCACACATCAGGGGGCAATCTGCTAACACAAAAAATTGCTCAACTGACTCTACATGGCCTAAACCACATATAGATATCTTTTTCCTACCTTTTTTCCCTCATTTTTGACCTCCATGACTATGTTTTAACCATTTTCTCTCGCAAAAAGCTCAAAAATATGAAAAAGGTCCTAACAAACTCACAAAAAGGGTTAAAAATCTCACAAAGGGGCTAAAAACCCTCAAAAGAGGTAAAAAACATGAAAAAGGGCTTAAAACCCAAAATAGGGTCCAAAACCTTAAAAGAGAGAAAAGGACAAGAAAAAACTATAAAATAGGGTGGAGGTCCCCACCAACAAGTTTCTTATGCCTTTTTTTCATTATTTAAATGAGTGAGTACGTTGAGAAACCACTCTTCTCAAAGTACTTACACCATCCAACCATCATCTAATAGCCACGCCATTCCCATCCCATACGTTGAGGCATCCTCCATACCATTCATCCTTGTGGAGAGGCGGCCCATATCAAAAGATCAGGGTACAGTTGACCATTTTTAAACAAAGAGTATAATTTTATTTCTTTTATTTTATGTTTTAGCATAACCATATTATTTGTTTATTATTTCTAACGTTCTTTGTTTAGTGTAGATTTTGTTTCCATTTGAACTCTACCCTTCTATCTCTTTGTTCAAAGGGAGGTGCTTTTGCATGTAGCCAGGGTGAAAAACCGAATACAAGAGCTACAAAGAAAAGATAGCACTCAGTTACAGTCAAAATGATTTTGGTCTGGTGATAAAAGAATAAATATGGCAGTCCATCAACACAGAGCACTGAAGAGATTAATTCTGCATCAATTTGGGAGGAAAACACTTGGTTGAAAACCTAGAACAATAGCCAAAGCATAGTAATATGAATTTTGAGCTATTATACACCCATTCTAGATCTAAAGGAGGACATAATGACAAGTTAAACAAGAATACATACAAAGAGAGAAATAAATAACAGACTGTAATTATGAATTGCACATGAATCTCTGCCATAGAAAAACAGCGTTTGGATCCACAATTTTATTGCTCATAAATCACACAAAGCACAACACAAAATTCTCATGGGTTCCAACCCTATCTTCCTCTATCAAGGGCATATTTATAGATTCTTAGGCTCCCAAGACCAACCTAAAAATAGAGCCAAAAAGAAGTTACAGTAATGATGCTGAATCTTAACAAAATAATGATCAGACATATCCACCATGATAAAAAACAAGCAAGCAAGCACACGGGAACACACATGATAGATCAATTGAAGCATTTGGATATCCAAGAATCAGGATCTCCTGCTGATAATGACATTTTCGAGCTCCTTTGGGAAACATGTAACAAATTCATCCATGCCCGCATCTTTACCAGTGAAAATGTTTCTGGATCATTGATCTTTACCTGAGATTCATTGTGGACCATCGATATGGAGTTGGCAAGAAAACGAAAAACAGACTGATAGTTTTTTTAGTAGTTCAATTTTATCTTTCCACATCCACCTTAACTTTTCCTCCCTCTCATTCTTCCCCACCATCGATTTCCATGGGAGCTTCCTAAGCTGTCAGATCCTGGATCATAGAAAACAAAAGACAGACTTTCAAATTTTTATAGAACACGATTCTAAGTTTTTCACTTCCGCACTTTCGCCTCTACATTTTCTCAGGAAATGGGAACTGAAACTTCAATCTTTCATGAATTTTTTTTTTTACTTTTCCTCCCCCGACTTTCTGTGTCCGACATTTTATTTTCACACCTTTGATCTACGCAGGAAATTTATTGACCATTGGATCTTGATCGCAGAAATCAGAAATCAGGTTGCCTACTTTGTACTCTGAAATTTCACCTTTTGTGCTTCTGCCTTTTCGCTTCTACCTTTAGCAGAAAACGGACTACAGAAAGTAGACTTTCAACTTTTTCATAGCCAAAAACATAGCTTTTTCTCCTTCTTCTCTCCGCCCTCCACTCTCCTATGGACCGTTGATTTGGGAGAAATAGTTCTGGGTCATCGATTTGGCAGATCACGGATATCGAAAATCGAAACATCAATATTTTTCAATACCAAAAATTTTGTCCTTTCTCTTGCTGATACCCACCCTTCTTCTTTCTTTACGCACTGTTGATTAGGGAGGAAGCTTGATGAACCATCAAATCCTTGTGGAATGCGTAGATTGGGACTTGAAATTTATTATGGCCAAAATTTAACATTTCCCGCTTCTGATCTCCGACATTTGCACCTTTTCGCACCATTTATTTGTGTGTTAGTTTTCATGACCGTTGGATATGGTGGACTGCAGATAGAGAAAAGCAAGATCTTACTTTTATGTAACCAAATTCCTTATGTTTTCTCTCCCCGATCTATGCTCGGATTGCAGAAAGAGAAAGTCAGGTTTTCCACTTTTTTTATAACCAAGTTTTAGTATTTTCTATTCTTTTGCTCCCTACTTTCAATGGGTAGAAAATAATTTTTATCCTTTGATCTTCTCCATGGCACATCTAGGCCATCCATTCCTGGTCAATAATCAGTTAAGGGTGGATTTCTTCATTCTCATGATTTTGAAGGCCAGAAAACAAAATTTCTTTAAGTATTTGGATTTCCTAACCTATAAATGTCCCTTCAAACATCTGCAGCTCTTCATCAACAATATTTGGGGTTATATGATATGAAAATTTTACAAACCTTCTTCCACCATATCGGCCATATCTCTTACCAATTACTTAGCCTAGAAATGGTTCTAACAATTGGCTCCAACATGGGATGCTATGCTCCCTGCGAGGTAGTAAAGAACCCTGTAGACCAGGTTCCAAATCCATTGGGTAGCTCCCAAACATTTTTTGAAATTCCCAGACTTCTCATTTTTTTTTGTTTTTCTGCAAGTAAAAACACAGGAAAATGGGAAACATGGCTACCCTTCCAAATCTTAGGGCCTTCTCTTCAAGATTCAAATCTGTTAGTTCACCATCTGTACTATTTGAAAAATAAAGAAATATGTACAACTATGATACAAAAATTACCTCCTCTTTCAGGATAGATAATGCTTGAGAAATAAACCATTAATTGGACCTCTATTCAGTAGAGATCTGTCTTGATGTTGTAGTATGGAGGCATTATAACATCTATATTCTACAATGATATAAGTACACATCCACATATGATCAAACTTCCCATGTTTCCCTTTTTCTTCATGAGGTGCAGCACATTTCATAACCAAATCATCAATCAGGAATTGTTCATCCTTTACTTTCCTGTCAAAAGCGTTCTTGATCTTTTCTTGATTTATTTTCACTTTATTATAGGCTTTATACCTCACTTCATTCAATTCTATGATCTGATTGATCCTTCTCTACATATGATTTGGTTCATCCTGCTGATCTTGCAATAACTTCATGACTGGAACTCCCAAAGATGCTGGAAAAACCACCTCAGCTCCATATACTAACTGGAATGGGGACATTCCAATTTCCCTCTTAGTGTTGATCCTATCATCCCACAAAGAATATTTCATCTTTGTATGCCAAGACCTTTTGTTATCTTCCAGTAATTTTTTGATTATTCTCTCCAGACCTTTGTCAGAGGATTCTTCCAGTCCATTACCTTGTGGATAGTATGCAGTGGAATGATTTAGGCTGATATGATATTTGTGACAAAAATTTATCATTTTCATATATTTAAAAGAAGGATCATTGTATGTCACAATCCTTTTGGGGCAACCAAATCTAGCCAAGATATTCTCTTTCAAGAAATCCATAATTATTGTCTCTGTAGCCCTCCTGGTAGGTATTGCTTCAATCCAATTTGTAAAATAGTCAGTTGTTGTTAGGATCCATCTATGTTGCCCTTAAGAGTTTGGATTTATTTTCCCAATAAAATGCAGTCCCCACTGCTGAAAAGATGCCTCTACTGATATTGGATTTATAGGTTGTGATACCACCTTTCTCTTACCATCAAATATTTGGCATTGGTGACAAGTAGTGCTATCTTTGTAGACATCTGCAAACATTGAGGGTCAGTAGAAACCAACTCTCATAATCTTGTTTAGTGTCACTTTCCATGAATGATGTCCCCCATAGTCTCCTTTGTGAAATTCTTTCATGGTATTCTTAGCTTCATTCTCCAAGAGGCAATTGAGTAGGACACCACTAGGATTCTTCCAATAAAGTTATTCATTCAGAATACAAAACTTGGCAAATTTCAACTTTATTGATATTTCTCGTTTTTTTTAGTCCTACAGAAGCCTGTAAATTTTGCAACACATATAAAATGTCAGAATACCAAGGAGATATAGAGAAGTCAAAAATTACTTGCACCCCTGTATCAAGATGTTTTGGATGACTGGTTAAAAAATTGAGTTGCAAGGATTCACAATTTTAACTTGTCATCATTTTTGCAAGTCCTTGTCCTTTTATCAATTTGGTGGGATTGATCTCAATGTCATACTCTAACAACAAAACAATCCATTTTTCTCTTTTTCCCTCTAGGTTTGGCAGTGTGAGAATTCTTTTCACCGCGTTTCTAGGAACATAAGCAATAATATGTGAATGAAGCACATAAACCCTGAAATATTTTAGAGATTTGATTAGAGCATATACTTGTTTCTCCATGATGTCATACTTCAAATCCCCATCTCTTAACACTTTTCTAAAAAAGAATATAGGCTGCTCAACATTTTGATCATTTTTTTGTAACAACACTCCAGCAACAGTGTGATCAGAAGCATAAGAAAATATTAAAAAATATTTTCCAAAATCTGGACATATTAGAACTAGGGCTTCCGTGATAGCTTGTTTAATCTCCCTGAAATATCTCCTTGCATCCGTTGTCCATTTTATTTCATGATCCTTTTTCAGCATGTTAGTGACATTCATTAGTATCTCAGTAAAACTAGGGATGAACCTTCTTAGAAAATTTACCTGTCCAATGAAGGATTGCACTTCTTTTTGCTTCTTGTTTCTTCAACCTTTGGGATTGCACTGATTCTCTATGGATCAATATTTATACCATCTCTTGAAATAATTTTCCCTAACAACTTTCCTTCCTCTAATGCAAAATTTGATTTTCTGGGGTTCAACGATATTCCATACCTTCTGCATTACAAAATGACTTTTTCCAAGTGCGTAATGTGCTCCCTGTCAGATCTTGAGTATACGACGATGTCATCCATTTAGACAACAACAAATTTGTCCTTCTCCTCTATAAAGCAAATGTCCATGGTGCACTGGAAAGTGGCCCCTGGATTCATTAGACCAAAAGTCATCTTAGCATATATAAATGTACCCCATGTTGTAGTGAAGGAAGTTCTCTATTGATATTGAGGAAACACGGTTGACTTGATTATACCCTGAGAAAACATCCATAGTTGAGATCCTTTCATACCCCACCACTTTATACATAATATGTTCCATACTTTGCAAAGGGTAATTATCTTTAAAAGAGACTTTTTTGAGATTCCTAAAATATATGCAAATCCTGACTTCACCATTCTTTTTCCTTACAGGAACAAAATTTTCCACCCACTTTAAAAACCTTAGCATCACTATAATCTTGTAATTAAACAAAAAATTTATTTCTTTTTCAAGGACTGGCAGTAGCATTGGATTTATTCTTCTGAGTTTTTGTCTAAAATTTTTATCCCCATGTCTTATTGGGATGGTATGTTGTATGATATAAGTATCATACTCTTTAATTTCATCATAAATCCAAGAAAAGACATCAGTGTACCTTTTCATCAGATTTATATATTCTTCCTTTTCTTTGACATGCATGTTTTTTGATAGTTGATAATCCTTGGATTTTCTTCAGTTCCTATATTCTTGTCTTCAACAGCATCATCAATAGGCTTCATTTTTGGATCTCTAGAAACATCATTATGATCAAACAATTTCTCTAAGGGAATTAGGCCTCTGGGGGATGTAATTATTCTTCAACTATATTATATCCTTTCCCCCTAGTGAATTCTTTAACTTTCTACCTTCAACACTTTCCTCTTCACATCCTTCAACATGTTGGAAGTTTTCACAATTATAATTTTCACTCTCTACTTGTGTATTTACAAATTCACCGGATAACTCCAAAAATATCTTGATCTGCATATCATCTTCAAATACTTGTAAGTATTTGGAATTGTCTGGTATGGAGGGTCTATTTACAATGTCAACCTTATACTTCCTTTGTCCAGCAATGGGAGTTTTGAATTTTCCAGCAGCAACAACTGAGGAGTCGGCCACTGTGTTTTCATGTCTGGGAACTACTCTGATTGTATGTTCGGTAAAATAATTACCAAGCATATCCCACACTTCATTTCTATAAGCCCTCATTTCGAGATGTCTAGTTTGGTAGTTGTCATTTACCTGCTTTATTACTAGCTATGAGTCTCCCATGACTTGCACCCTTTTGGCTCCCATATCCTTAAGATCATGCATCCCTAACAGTAAAGCTTCATACTCTACCACATTGCTATTACATTCAAAAGTTATCTTGTAAGACATACCTTTAAAATACCTTATGGGGGAAATAATATACACACCTGCACCAGCACAAACCTTAGCCACTGATCCATCAAAGTAGATGGTCCAGAGACCTTCTTCTTTCTCTTTCTTCTCCAAAGCTTCTTATTTATTTTTAGACTCTTCCTCTTATTTCACTTCAATGGGTACAGGAATCTCAGAATCACAAGGAGAAACATCATTAAAGAAAATGGAAGATCTCAAGTCAGTGTCAACAACATATATAGAATGATTATCTGGTTTGTCTTGGTTGATGAATACATATGGGTATATTTTCTCACTGTATAGCCTTTTATTTCCTCTAGCCACATCAATGGTAGCATAAGACATATCCATCTGCAGACTTCCTTTCAATTTAGAGGTCCAATACCTTGACAAAAAATAGACCAAATTTTGGAGGAATGTCTACTACAACAACATCCATCACTACAGTCTTAGATGGAATTTTTTCCAAGGTTACCACCATGTCCTTGATCATCCTAAGACACTTCACCTTCCTTGAATCAAAGGAATACAAATATTTATACTTTCTAGTAACTTCCAGACCCATACTTTCTACCACTCCCTTCGACATTAAATTATGAGAGGCACCATAGTCTATCATAACATTGTGCACAATCATATCATGTAAATTTACGCTTAGGTAAAAAGGAGGAGCTTCCTCATCATCCACATTTTCAATTTTGGACCCAAAGATAATGGTGGCAGCATCATCATTCACTTCTAAGATATCAAGTTGAAATTCTCCAGGACTCCTAACCATGTCTGTTAGCATGTCTCTGTATTCCCTTTTTCTTAACAACTCATTGAAAGGAATGAAAATTTTAAACTTTGAGAGCTCTGTCTACAAGTTAAAAGTGGAAATAGCCTTCTCTACATCCACTAGTACTGTTTTCTTTACTTCTTTCATTTTTTATATTTTATTCTCTAGTTCTTTTCACACCATGGGCTCTTTTTGTTTTTCAGATCTCTTTTTTGTGTTTTGTTGACTACTAGAAGGCTGATTTGGATTTAACCTTCATTTATTCACAGTGACTGTTGAAATATTGTGACTTCGAAGAATATTCTATATGTATTTTTTGTGGTCGCCGATGTTCCTTTTTGAAGAATCACTTGTATTTCTTCATACCTCGATGTTTCTAATTGGGAGAACTAATAAGAGTCATGAGGTAGTCCCCTCCAATTGTAAGCCGGGTCATTAGTACCCCAGTTGTGGTTACTTGAGCCTACAAAATTAAATTAGGATTACTAGAGCCTACATAACTAAATTAATTATTAAGTGAACAAAAGAATATAAATAGAGGTGTGTCGCTCCTCATTTTGAACACACACACACACACTCACTTGTATAGCGCATGAGAGAGAGAGAGAAAGAGCTACGGTTGGAGAAGAAGGAGGAGGATCAGTCTTTTTGGTTTTACCTTTTATATCTTTGAGGCATCTATATTGAGGAATCTTTTGTTGGGTTTTTCCATTTATGGTTTTCCCAGGATAAATCTTTGTGTTCTTTTTGTATGGTTGTGCTTGTCTACCTTTCAGTGATCTTTTGGCTTATGGTTATGCTATTATGATGCTAAATGTTTTAAGATCTTATATAACCATTAAAATTCAACATGGTATTAGAGACACCCTGAAAGAAGACATTGTGCAACTATAGAATCTAGGGCTTCTTGATTTCTGGGTCTCTCTCCACAATTCATCAGCAAACGTATGCTAGGCTGACTCTCCATTGAAGGGCACATCTTTCTATCGAAGCATAATTTTATTTCGGGCATTTTTAATTTTTGGTACGGGAAATTAGGGCTTCTTATAGAAGAGAAATTTTTTAGTGAGCCTGGAATAGGATTACTCTCCTCATCAAAATCAAAGTTTAGAGACCTGGGTCAATATTTGTGGTTGGGTGAAACTCCATAAAATTCAAACCCTAGTTTGACCCTAGGCCCGAAAAACCCTAAAATACCGAAACTGATAGTTTTGGTAGATTCGCTATATCTTGAGATTGGAGAAGGACCAGGTGCCGGAACTTTCATAGGTAGAAGAAAAATTCCTGGTGTACATTGTTTCCAAGTTTCAACCTCATATTAGCTATATTATAGGAGATATGATTCCTACAAGTTAGGGTTCCATCCTCTCCTAGGATTCCTCCCCAAACAGGACACCTGGGGAGAATTTCTATATCTTAGGCTATGAAGGTCAAAATGAAATTTCGTAAGATGTTACAAAAATGGAACAGACTATACTTTTTGTAGTACAAGTTTCAAACCCTGATTATTAAAATATGACACATGGTATTCCGTACAACTTCCCTATGTGGAACAATCCTGAAATAGGTCACCTTGGGAAAATGCTCATACGTCCCAATTGGTGAAACCAATTTTGATGAAACATATGGTGTCGAAACAAGGACAGAGGAGGATACCTTAGTAAGAAATTTTAGGCACAGAGGAGTAGTAATGTCAAAGATACCATAGAAACAATTTCAGGCATTTCTGCAGAAGAAATTGGTAAACTAGGGCTTCCTATTTCGGGAGCTTCCCTCCACTATTTTCAGAAAAGGAGTACGTTGGATAGCTCTTCTTGAAGATGTATATATTTCTATCCAATCAGATATGAAAGATTCCAAGTTTTGAAAATTAGGGTTTCTTTATCAAAACCTAGATCAGCTAGCTCCGAAATCAGGAAAGACACCTCAAATCGGTAAGATCTAATCTTTTGCTATTTACATTTGAGGTTCTTATTTCAAAATGTCAAACCACACCAGCTTGATCACAAGCTTGGTGAAACTAACAACTTCCAAACATGGAATTATTGGATCTCACTTGTTCTTGAAGAAAATGAATTGGACACCTACATAACTAGAGAGGTTCCAGTTCCAAAGGGAAATGAGGCTAAAGCCTTACACAAGAAGAAAATCAAGTCATAATAAGAGAAGAGAAGATGGGAGCAACTGAAGATCAAGTGCTCACGATTCAAAGAATATCCCTCAAGTAATGAGGAATATGAAGAAATCAATTCTTGAAGAACCCCTTATCCATCTTAGCATTTGGATGAGAAACGATGATGTCATGAATGAAGAAGATGATGAAATAGAAGGATCAAGAAGGATTCTACCCATGAAATGAATAAAAGATAAGTATTCAATTGTCATTTCATGATTTTGTTTTGTTATTGATTATATTCAATTGATGTGTTATGCATGATAGACTGTTTGCATTAATGACAGTATACTACTAATATGCATGTGATGGGTAAGTAGCTCATGGTGCTATACATCTCGCCATTGCTACTTATCTAGAATCAAACCTCTTTGTTGACATATTGGATTAGTGCACAATCTCAATGATGTCATAGTAGAGATGGAAGGCATCTAGAAAGTTTCCATGAGATATGGATGAATGTTGTATTGGCTAAACAGTTGTATGATGCATAAGAATTTATTGCTGTGCATATGTTCTATGAAATGGTTCTAACCATGCTACTGGTGCATTTGAATTGTAGGAAAGGTCCTGTACAACCTCCTACAAGAAAATAAGGATGATACTTGTTCTGAAGAACAAGTGATGGAAATTAAAGATTCACTCCAATAAACATGAATATGAAGCTCCTAGGGTTACAGACACTGTGACAAAAGAAAGAGCTTCAGAGAGCAGTAGATCCACCTCGAAATATGAAGACCACCATGGGTACGAGATATAACTCAAGATGAAGAAAATAATGGTGAGAATTCCAAACCAAAGTAAGTTGCCTCGGACACACTCTAGTTGTGTAACACAATTAGGTGACATCATTTATGTTAACCTTTCCAACTATGAAAGAAGCTATGATCAAAGAATAATAGTTTATCATGGGGAATGATGTCTACAATATGGTTTTGATACCTAAAGGGAAGTCTGTAGTATCTTCCATATGGATTTACAAGAACACGTGTACAAATCAAGGTTCGTGGTTTTCCTTCGAAAGAATAGACTATGACATGACATACTCTATTGACCAGACCCACTAGAAGTATATATCAAGCAGAGAACCGCCTATACAGAATAAATAAGGAAGCTGATGCTCTGCTTTAGAGGGAGTGACTATAGAAGATATCTGAGTTCAACATGGTACGACATGATGGACAACTTCCTAATGGATTGAGACTTTACCAAGAGTAAAGTGGGTTCCAACCTTCAAGGTTGAATGCGGAAGACTAGGATATGTTGATGACCTTGTAGTAGGGATTTCTCCCTTGCTATAGGGCAAGAATGGATACCTTCCATCTATAGGATGGAAGGATAGGGTTCCTGGTGGTGGATGCAAGAAAAAACAAACAGGATAGCAAAACGAAATGAGATGAAACCCCTCTAGACACAAGGTTATGGGTTTAGCTCCAATACCTTGTGTACAACTTATTAGAAAACCTAAAGACTTCTAAGCAAACAAAGGAGACTTGCAAGAACATGTTAGGCCATGAAACCTACAAGCAAATATACATTAGAAAAAATTGAAATAAACACAACAAAACAAAAAATATACCTTCTTTTGGTGGAAATGGGACACCATGCCCTAGCTTGGAGAAGCACCTCTCTTGAGAATGGGGGGAGCTATGAATTAATGGAGGAATGGAGGAGAGGGAGGGTGAATGGATTGAGAGGAAAATGGTCTCAAGGCACTCGCTTGGGCAGCATAACAGTGTCCAAGGAAGGAATGTCTTGTGAGTGACCCCCACCCCTCTATTTTTAGCTTTTTTAGGGTTCTAAGCCCCTGGTCAGGGATTTAGCCCCTGGTCAGGGATTTAGCCCCTTTCACTCAATATTTAGCTCCTTTTAGGGTTTTAGGATTCTTTGAGGGGTTTTAGCCCCTTTGTTGGAGTCTTTAGCCCCTATGAGAGCTATTTAGGCTCTTTTTAGGGGTTTTTAAGCCTTCTTGAGGGTGTGGGCATTGGATGGGGTCAAATGAGGGTCATGCATGGGTGTATTTGGGTGGTGGAGGCCATGTAGAGACCACTTATACTATGAAATGAGAACTTTATACTAATAATGAGAACTCTATCCATAAAAATGATGATTTTTGCATAAAAAACACCAAAAACACCCCCCAAATAGAAAAGTGTTGATACCAGTATCCACTATTTTTTTTTAGATAAAAAAATAGATCCATGTCCTAAACATTCCATACTGTTGTTTACAAAAAAATTAAAATCAACCCCTAAATTGGAAAAACATCTTTTTCTTCAAGAGAAAAATTACAACTTTTTTGAAACTTGCATATTAAACAAAAACAATTATTTCATAAATAATTTCACCACTCTAACCATATAAAATCAAAGAAATTGTGAAGCCATTCATAATGAAATCATATATTAGACCATACAACAACAAATGATTCATATAAATATTCGAAAACTCATTTAGAGTTTCAATTACAAACACCATACTAATAAAAAGCATCTAAAATGTTTCATGTGAATTAATCAAATTCATCCATGGATTCTGACACCCATAAGAATCTACATTTTCTGTAGATGAAGGACTGGATGAAAATGTAGATGACCCATATTCTTCTCCATTAGCAATGGGTGCACCATCTGAGTCTACATCTATGCCCATCATTTCAAATGGCATATTCCTTCTGTATCTACGGCTTGGTTTTTGCCTGATTTTGTGTTGCTTTCATGGGAAGGCTACGACATAGAGGTCCCGACTAGAGAGGAATGTTTAAGGGAAGGAATTTATTTCTTGGTCATAGGAGGTTGTCCATTCGTTCTTTCTCAATAGAGGTTATCCATCATAGAGCTTGCTTGTGATTCTCAGAATCTATATTCTCATAATTTTTCCACTCGTGAGGGGAGTCCCTTTGGCACCCAATGGATCTCAATGGCGGAGGGGGAGGGGGAGGAGGGACACGTGGAAAGGGAAGAGGAGGGGGGAGAATGGAGGAAGAGGGGGAAGGAGGGAGGAGAGAGCAGAGCTCCACTTCCTTGGGCTCCAAGGGGTTGCCCCTCATCAGTAGTATGATTCTAAGAATCTAGGTATGAACCATGCAAAACATTGTATTTCAAATTCAAGGAGGATCCCTTGATAGATAATTTTTTGGGTTTTATTTGAACATGTTAGAAATCCAAGAATATTGTAGTCCTTAAACTAAAAACATGGGCTTATTTTTATTGAAAAATTTCCCACCACAAAGTGATTTTCCCATCAAATATTACAACAATTCAAGCTTCCCCATCACAAATTCTAAGTAAAATCCATAAAGTGTTTGATAAAAGCATTAAGGCTATCGATATTGATGGGTGAGATAGATTTTAAATTCCTAAATTGGTACTTGGAGTCTAGATTGTTGATTTTATAACCATATCCTCTTGGAGTGTTAGGACTCTCTAAGAGGCTCTTCTTAGAATAAATGTATGGCACAATTAGCATCTTGTATGATATGGTTTGATTTGCAAGGACTGAAGCATGCAAATCATAGTTCCCTTTGTGTCTCCACAAAAAGAAGATACGCCCATTATGAATTACATAAATTATTGTTTTTTAATATATTAAAGCAGAACATGTTGAAGTGTGATGCGATTTTTCTCTTTCCCCATAAATCAAATTAAAATACCAAAAACTAGAAGCTTTCCATAACTCTAATTAATTTTGTATTGTATGAGAGATATGGAGAAAGACAAGGCATGGATAATATTTTACTCTTCTGGGTCAGCAATACATCCATAAAATGTTTAATGGTCAATGGGATCATGCATGATTCATTATACAAAAATACTTGACTAATGTAACTCAATGGTTCTATTGCTCTCCAATTTTCTTATTGTGGCGGCAGAAGGAAGTGCACATTATGTACAAAACCATGTGGAAAACTAATGTAGGAAATGTTTGATTATTTTGTGTTTTATTATTAATCAAATGTTTGATTATTTTTTGTTTTATTATTAATCAAACCTTGCAAGTTGATTTATAATATCTTAATTGTTTTATTCAATGTGTTGAAAGAATGCGATATGTGGTTAAGAGACCTAAGGTGACCTTCCTTATTCAAGATATAAGATCTATGGGCTTACCTTATTCAACTAATAATGAAAATTTGAAAACTAAGTTAAACTTTGTAAAATAAGTTAAAATTTGAAAAATAAAATTTATGACATGCTTTTCTTTTATTGATGCAATAAAGACTACCATTCTCTTCGGTGACATACTTGTGAACTATTTGGGTAAAATAAATGATAAGAAAAATAATGAATAAAATCCATGGTTTAATTTTATCCAAACACGCCAAGATGTTTATTAATAACAATCCATTTATGCAAACCTGCAATAACTTCTATATCAGATCGGTTGTATATATACTATGTTGAATTCTATATTCATTGTTTACATTTTTTTCTAGTTGTATGCATACAATATACAACTAAACAATTCAATTTAATAATTAAACCATTTATATTGAGGTTCATTCTCTATTTTGTGAACTAGGAATAGTCTATTTTAGATGTCTTCAAAGTAATGTATCAAATTCAAAGCATATTTCCTTTTTAAAATATGTATTACATATAAATTATTTTTAAAGAATATAAATAAGAACATGACGTTCAAATTTATGTTGCATTATTTCTCAAAATCCATCATGAAAATGTATTATGATTTAATTATCAGAGATGGGAAGGGTAGGACCTTATCAATTTAACGCCCGCCATTTAGCAATCCATCCCATCTTCTTCATTTTTTCCCATCCTTGCTTTAGTCCAACCAGCTCTCTTGTTCTTATTTAATAAAGCCCTTAGATTCGAAGCCTCATTTTAGCTCGACGAGCCCTCGCTCAGTTAAGAGATAGACTCGGTACTTGTTTCCAGGATATGAAGAAGGATTGATTCAAAGCGAATGGATTGGAGGGATTGAGAAAGGAACTCTTAGATAGCTTATTCTTCTAGATTCATGAAATCGAGAGGGACTAATCTATAGGTGGATATGAATCTTTATTTCAATCTTGAGCGGGTTCTATTGATATTGGTCCATAAAATGGCACGTTCACTGGTTCCGGATCATTTAACTATATCTGTTATTATACATGGAACTGTCTTAGTATGGTGAATACACATACTCAATGGAGGTAGATTCTAGAGGCCTATTTCAGAGGAAGTTATGTGGAGATAGAGCGAGTATTTGAAGGTTTACATGGAAGGGAGGAGCAGGTGGAGCTCCGCTCCCTTGGCGCCAAAGAGCCGCCCCACATCAGTGGCACGATTCTAAGAATTGTGCCGCTGATGTGGGGCAGCTCTTTGGCACCAAGGGAGCGGAGATCTGCCACGCATCCCTCCCCCCCACAAGATTTTTGGTTGTTGGGATCATCCCCATATACTCTCTAAACTCCAAATACTCCATGAAAACATGGAACTGCCTTAGTGTGGTGAATACCCATACTCCGTGAAGGTAGAGTCTAGAGTTCTGGTGCAGAGGAAGTTATGTGGAGATAGAGCGAGTATTTGAAGTTTTATGTGGAAGGGAGGAGCAGGCGGAGCTCCACTCCCTTGGAGCCAAAGAGCCGCCTCACATGGGCGGCGCGATTCTCATAATCGCGCTGCCCATGTGAGGTGGCTCTTTGGCTCCAAGGGACTGGAGCTCCACCCGCACCTTCCTTCCCTGCGTTCCTCCTACCTTGCAAAATTTTGGGTTGTCGGGATCATCCCCATGCACCCTCTAAACTCCAAATACTCCATGAAAACATGGTGGTCATGACAGCCATTGGAAAACCGAACTTGACATTATCTCTTGCATGGTAATTTCCTCCCATCACCATCCATCTCCAATGCAATTTAATAAGAAATAAAAAATTTGCAATGAAAACCATACAATACATTTCAAAATCCTTTTGGTACGATAATAATATTACTTAATCCAGATGAAAAAATCCATTTGATATGATAATAATATTACTTAATCAATCCAGGTGAGAAAACTGTGTATGTGAAAGAGAATGAGTGAACATGTACTAATATAAAACGATCTTTTATTTTTCACATCTCAAACTTTAACATTATGAATAAAATGGTTTTATTTATTTGGCTTTTATCATTTCAAAGTATGCTAAAGGGATGAGTGAAAATGTACTATAAAATTTAAATGATTTTTTATTTTTCACCATGGTTTTATTCGTTTGAATTTTATCATTTCAAAGTATAGTAAAGAGGATGAGTAAATATAAAATTTAAATGATATTTTATTTTTCACCATGGTTTTATTCATTTGGCTTTTACCATTTCAAAGTATATTAAATAGAATGAGTGTATATACATGGGATGAATATAAAATTTAATATAATGGAAATGTATATTAAATAGAATGAGTGTACATACATGGGATGAATATAAAATTTAATATAATGGGGATGAGTATAAGGATGAGTGAACATGCACTAATATAAAATTTAAATGATCTTTTATTTTTCACCATGGTTTTATTAATTTGGGTTTTACCATTTCAAAGTATACTAAAGAGGATGAGTGTACATACATGTACTAATATATCATTCAAATGATCCTTTATTTTTCACCTCAAATTATAACATTAAGAATAAAAATAGCTTTATTCATTTCGCTTTTACCATTTCAAAGTATACTAGCATACATGTACTAATATAAAATTTAAATGATCTTTTCTTTTTCACCATCTCAAACTATAATATTATTATGAATAAAAATGGTTGTATTCATTTGTTTTTTTTTTAGTTCAAAGAACTATACTAAAGGGGATGACTGAACATACATGTATGAATATAAAATTCAAGTTATCTTTTATTTTTCACCATCTCAAATGATAACATTGTGAATAAAAATGGGTTATTCATTTAGCTTTTACCATTTCAAAGTATAATATTGATGGTTTTATTCATTTCACTTTTATCATTTCAAAATATAATATCAATTTTAATAAGAAATGTTGTATTCATCTAATAAGACCTTAATTTTTAACTTCCACTTTTATTTGAAGGTTTGATGTAATAGGAACTTTTAGCACATTTGTGATTATTCATTTGTAATTAAAGTTGGATTAGTGTGGTCGTGAATCTCTAAGGAAGACTCTCGTTAGAGTATGGGATTTCACGTTGTTTTCATGTTATTTTATCTAATAAGTTTCCAATTAATACTATGCCACTGCCTAAGCAGATTTACAAAATTGGTGAGTTCATCTAATGAATTGCAAGGTGCGAGGTTTTCAATGTGAAGATATGTGGAGTATTTTTTCTTCTTTCATTTCATGGAAATAATTTATGTATGTCGGATGCAAAAGGCCCAATGATCTCTAAAACAAAACAAAAAAAATATTGAAAAAGATAGATGATTAGGTCGTCGTCTTTGAGAACGATCAAATGCATTGGATATCAAAGGAAACTTGAGCAGTGATTCATGAAATTAAAGAATGAGAGTAGGTGATTAATGAAATTAAAGCATGACAGTAGGTGACAAAAAACAAGGGGATCATTGAATTTCATCTTTAGTACCATTATCTACCCCTGTTACGATACCCTCAGTCTCCATCATGGATTTCCTTTACTTGGTTTCTCAACGACGGAGGAGGAGGGGGGTTAAATTTTTTAAATTTTTTTTAATGTAATATTTATGTTAGGGTTAGAGGGTTAGGGGGTTATGAGTGACTATAAAAATATATCAAAATCCACAAGTGTTGATTAATTATCTCATAGATACATTTTCAAGAGAAGGAGATTGGGTCTTATATTTGTTCTTGTGTTCAGGTAAAGTTTTCGGTATTACATATGAAACCATATTTCAAGTTTTATTGTCTTTTTTTTTCTTCATTATTTTTTTTAAAGTATGCTTATTTATGCTATTTGACTTGGACTATTTTTTTGATTTTGGTGATTAGGTATGTAACGATAGCATGCTCCTTACAGAAAATCAGAAATTGCATATCCATTGATAATGATCCACTGCAATGCAATTACATCAAACAAAGAATTAATTCTATTCAATTTCTTCTAGATGAATTGCAAGAAGTTGGTTTGAAGAAAATGGAGTTTAGTGAAACACTTGGGGCAAAGATGTGAAAAGAGTCTCAACCCCCATTAGGAGGGATGTTTGGAAATGAGCACTTTGGAAATCTTGCACACATGAAGAGCCAATGGAAGAGGACATTGATGTCCCTGAAGAAAGGCAAGCTCAGAAAATTACAATTTCGATGAATAATTTGGCCTATATGATATTGTTGATAAGTTTCATATCTTGAAGAAAATATTAAATTTGACAATGTTTTGATAAGATATATTGGTAATGTTTTGAATTTTAGACTTTTTTTAGAAATAAAATTTCTCTATATATTGTTTCTAATATGTTTTTTACAATTATATGGTATAGTTTTTCTATAATTTATGTGAATCGTCCCTTTTTGAAAAACAATATGAAATATTATTATTTTTATACAAAAAATGTCTTATAATCCATTGAAAATGGTTTTAAATGTCTTAATTTTCTGGAATTTTTTATAATTTTGTCCATAAAAATGTCTTACTTTGTCCATTAAAATGTCTTATTTTAAAGAAAAAATTGCAAAATGTATATGTTTTTCATTATAACTTGGTTCTAAATGTATGTTATTTTGTTAAATTTCTAAAAACACACTTGAAAATAGAAATTAAAAATATTTTACGACAAAGATGATTCAAAGGTCCAAAAAAATGCCTCAAAATGAAAATGTGTGATACTGGTATCAACCCTTTTTGAAACGAAGGTAAAAATAGATACTAAAATTAGGAGAGAGAAAAACGAGAACTGTGTCGAGTTCTCGTTTCATAGTATAAGTGGTTTAGAGCTGAGTGAGATATTTTTTGGGTTAACAGATTGCCCCCTGATGTCTGAGGGTAGGAGCTCATCATATGGCCGAGAGACATCATAGGATTTTCTGTGGAGAGGTGGTGCTTCCTAGGATGGGGCATGGTGGCTTTTGGTTTTTGTATTCATATGGTTCCAATCAATGGGTGAGATACAAATAATGTGTGACATGCATATAGACAAGGCGGTCATCCCCATGCTCGTAACAATGTCAAAAGAATAATGTGATCTATGCTCTATAATACAAGAGCCGATCATATACAACTGATGATACATAGTGGTTTCCTCAATGAGAGGATGAATACAATACTGACCTGAAGAACTACTACATTATACCCATGGCATTCTCCTAGAATGCTATATCTTCATGATTGACAGCTTGCTAGATCTGGAACGGTACATAGCTGTATGGACTCACTGATGGAGAGTTAGAGTCTTTGTGGTACAAGTATGCTGTATTAATCATAAATCTATATAGAAGTGCCAATGGGGCTTCTGAGCACTGTCTCCTACGCAACCCAAAAATAACAAGGGACATAAACCTGTTTAGGTTCCTCAAATTGACTCATCAATGTGCTAGAGTCAGGTGACATCCGGGGTCTTCGACCAAATACTACATAGACCAATACCCTGTACGAATCTCAATGGTGCGATGATGTAGCTGGAGTCGAGCATGTGAGAAACAACCATCCTGAGAGGCACTAAGGACTCCTCTCAAGTGGTTCGAGGAACTCATCAATGAGGTTAATGAAGCCAAGATACAAGGACCTTTGGGTCTATCCTATGGAATATGTGTGTTATCCTCGAGAAAGGGAGACCTACCCCTAGTTAAGGCAATGGTGTTTCCTTAACAAGAAGCGCGAGGGAGATAACCAAAAGATATGAGACAATCTGAGGACTGACCCACTGAATGGGGGGGGGAGGGAAATATTTGAACAGGGGCAGAGGGAGTGTAGTAGACTCAAACTTCCTTTGTTCAAGGTATGGCGGTAGGGAGGACCAAGCAGCAAATGAAACTGACTCATTGGAATGGGATCATAGCTGTAATACCAGGAATGTCATTGCAGATGGGAAATACTTGGGGGAGGTAGATACTCTTGATATTGATGGGATCCAAGGAAGACACATTGTAGAGTACTTTGAAAAAAGGTGACCCAAAGTGGGAATGCTGCCAAACTGTTTTATGTGGAGTGGTGTCTAGAGACACCATTGGAGTACGATCTCATGGATTTTTGGCGAGCCCGAGAGAGTAAATGCTCGATGGTGCTTTCAATTTTAGAGAGTTTGAAAGCATGAAGAAGCCTCTAGTGGGGTCTCTTTTTCGTTGGTATTCTCCTATGCCTGAAAAAGGATAAAATTATACACAGGAGAGATCGCCCATCCTTTTAGGGGATGGGAGACTTCTTTACCATTGGTAGTCCAGTCGGTTTGGAAAAGGTTAAACCTATACTGTCTGGATGGTCATTCAGATACTTTTACGAGCACATTAGAGGAAATTTGGGGTCTAAAATGGGCCTTATAAGAAAACGTGCCAAGAAAAAATTTTGTGAGTTGGAATTCAAGAACCAATAGAATTTCAATAAAATGAGTCAACCATAATGGTTGAATTGACATATTTGTCATAAAAGAAAACTACTTTTTTTGTTCATATTTTCGACATATCTCTATGTCCTTTTACTCAAATTCCAAGCAGGAGAGCTCGTTGGATGCGGAATTTAATTCCGCATCCAATGAGTACCCACACTGCATACTTTTGATGGACCCCGCTACCCCAAAAATAAGAAATACCTAAAAAAATGTGATGATGACATCATCATCACATTTTTTCAGGTATTTCTTGTTTTTGGGGTAGCGGGGTCTGTCAAAAGTATGCAGTGTGGGTACTCGTTGGATGCAGAATTAAATTCCACATCAAATGAGCTCTCCTGCTCAGAATTTGAGTAAATACATAGGGAGATATGTCGAAAATACGAATAGAAAAAGTAGTTTTTTTCATTCTTCCTCCAAAATTAAAAAGGTATTATTTTATTATTTTAACTATTATTTTATTATTTTAACTATTATTTTATTATTTTCCTTAGGAGGCCCATTTTAGACCCCAAATTTCCTCTAATGATGAACGAAACCAAGTTTGCTCGGTAATCATTTCTTGATGAGAAGGATGGAAAAGAGCTTAATGACAACCCATGGTGAGCTTTTTCGTAAAGTTCAGACCCTCTACCCGAGAAAGCATAAAAGTATGTAGAGGAGAATGGTATTGGCTTGAATGTGCCAAGGTGGTCCTTTTCATTTGATGGTCTACATAGTCCACAAAAGGAGATAAACAAGATGATGTAGACGCCCTTTCCTATACTTTAACAAGCAGGAAAGGAAGTAACTGCGCTCGGAAATATTTTCATTCTTTTTTAGGAGTCAGAAAAGATCTTAAAAGAAACTCTAGTATGGTCAACCAATCATGGTGGCATAGGCAGTGCCCCATGTTGGGATAGTGGACAGTGGTCCAAAGGTCATACACGCAGTATAGATGGAGCAGATGGCTCTTAAACATACCAATACATGCACGAGATAGATCACGGCAGAGGCACGTGAGTCGGTGCGGCAGAGGCATGCAAACCGAGGTGGCTCTCGGATAGAGGTCAGGAGAGTCGTGTATTAATTGTGGTGGATAGACTTGACTACATGTGATATGAGTGCAAGTATGAAGGCAGTTATATGCCAAATGCATGCAAAGAAAATGATCCGTCTTCTGGACGATGGTCCGTATTTCCGCATAAGGTGCGGTGGACGGAGTAGAAAGCTTATATGTAAAAATAAAAATGATGTTCCTTACAGGTGGTGGCCTGAGAACTTGCATGAGTGGTGGTAGGAAAGTGTGATGCAAGTACAGGTCCAAAGACACTTGTATCACCATGATGTGGCTCGTAAACCGAGCTAAATTTTGGGAAGTGGTCCTTAAAATTACTTATTAAACATGAGATGATGGTCTCATTAGAAGACAGAAGACAAAAATTTGAGCCCAGAGGTGTGAGAGGTGTCTCAAACAGGCTCCAAGTGACTTTGGATTAGCAGCTAATGGTGCTTCCCCTGACTTGTGGAAAAAACATTGAAAAACAAGAAAAGAAAATGAAGCAACTCATTGGTGATGTTAAGTGTAAAATATCTTGAGGTAGAGCCCGTTGCAAGGATTCTCCAAGAGTTGTCCATCAAAGTCAACGAAGAGGTATGCCCCCTTGCCAAGACGAAGGTCATTGGAAAGGCTAGGTGATGGAATTTGGTCTTTTATGGGAAGAACCGATTACACACTATGGTTTAAAGGGAATGGGGTAAAACGAGAGGCGGTCTTACAAATCTCTCCATCATCACGTAAGTGGTGCTAGGATAGATCAGGTGGATCTTCCACAGTTGACGAGATGGAAGGGTAAATGGTCCTAGAGATCATGTAAATGGTATTGGGTGTGGTTTTTGTGGCCTTTCCCCCAGTCTCTGTTGGAGGAAGAGGGGCAGGCCTAGAGATGGGAGGAGTCTTTGATGGACCCGGAGGTAGGTGCAACATCATCTCAATTGGCTGGACATGAGTCAACACATCTTGGGGCCTCAGAGGTAGGGTAGGTGGTTCAAGGTACCACGCAGGAACTCCTAGTGTGAAATCCTTTAAATTGCGGGTTGCCAAGACATACTTGCTCACGATCCTGAATGGTAGGAAAAGGAAAAGGATCATGTTGATTGGGAATGAACACCATTATTTCCCTTGTAACTGAGGTTGAGGTTGCGACTGAGGTTGAGGCTGCGGATGGAGCTTCGGTTGCAAAAACAACGGAAGAGATAGGTCTGACGGACCATTGGTGGTGGTGGAGACAAGAGGGTTTGTAGAACTGGACATCATGTAGATGGACATGATGTCTGAAGAAGGAGGTGGGGGGTGAACTTCTTCAATCAGGGTGATCTCAGATTCAAGGGAATGTCGACAATGGTCAGCTAAAGCCATTCAGAACTCAAGTAGGTCTTAACAGTGGTGAGAATAGTGTCCATACAATCCGCAAAGGGCACAAGCATGGTTTGTTCTCAATGACTTGTTTCTCATTATTGGCATGCTTGGAAGTTCAACCACGAGGAGGTTTTCGATTGTAACCATGGCCTCCAAATGCACGCGGATTATAGGAATCTCAGGGCAGTTCTAAGTTGGATGGCTTTGTTCTTCACAGATGACGGAAGGTGGGATCTGTCGAGGTTTAGTAGTAGCTTTCATGTTCTTTCCCCTGACCCTTTTTGGGTGGGGTTGTGTGGGTGCGGATGCTGTGGTTGGTTTTTGCAGGCCAGGTGGAGAATGAGACTCGACCATAATGGGTTGCATGGGGGTTAAGACTACCTGGGTCATTGGTGGTTGAGCTGGTGGATCAAGATTCCACACGGGAATTCCCAATGTAAAGTTGGGTAGGTTTAAGGTGGTCATTACTAGCTTACTCATGACACCAAGTGGGGGAAAGAGCAAGGGAATTGTATGGACTAGAGAGGAGACCAGATATCTTCCTGATGGTTGTATGTGGGGATGAGGTTGTGGTTATGGCTACGTGTAATGCTGCAGTTGCGGATGATGTTGCGGCTACATACGGTGTTGTGGTTGCGGTTGGGGCTATGACTGCGGTTGTTGTTTGGGTGCAACAGTGCTAGATGAGAACATGCACAAGTCCGCAGTCTTGTTTGGTGTCAATGGTGGTGACACTAAGGGGAAAGAAGTCGTCCTGGTGGTATCGGCAAACAACCCAAGGCCCACATTCAACAATGGGGAGGCTGGTATGTTTTCAACCATGGTGTTGACCGTAGGGATAACATTGGCGTTTGTGGTCATCCCTTGCGGATCAATGGTGTTGATCGTAGGGATAACATTAGTGGGTGTCATTAGTCCTTACGGATCGTGATAATTTAGTTGGTAAACCGTCAAGATTTTCCCTTCATGGGGAAACATCCTAAGATGGAAGACAGTTGATGCTATAGCTCTCACGGGGTACATATAACTTCTTTCGAGGAGAAGGTTATAGTCCAATTGAGCATTGACAACCTCTGTGTCAATCAGAACTGTCTTCTTAGCTAATGTGATGGGGACATGGGGGAGGATTCCTTGGGATTTAGTAGGATGGCCATCATAATCCCGCAGAGTTGTGGAGGATGGTTGCAGAATTGGGGATCCAAGTTTTTGCAAGAATAGGGTAGACATAACACACGTGGATGCCCCCTCATCCACTATGCATCGATGCAAGAACAAATTCTAGATAGACACCAAGATTTGAAAGGCAATGGTTGATGGCATTCATGATTCTCCATTCTCTGTGTCGAATGTGATCAACTTGGAGTCAGAAGGGTCTATGGCCCCAAGGGTGGTTAGTAAGGATTTCCACTGTGTTGGGCAAGTTTTAAGTACCACAAGAGTGAACAAGATGGTAGGTGTTTGGGCCAAATCATCCACTATGCTGTAGCTAACAGTAGCTCTAGTCGTGGCGTCGTTGGAAACCCAGCATATGGGGGGGCGCAGAAAAGGGGGTAACTAAAGAGGTGCATTGGTTGTTTTAGATGTAGATGCCACTGATGTGTCATCGGGTTTGATGTTGGTTCTGTACTGATTTTTTCTAGTTTGTAGATTGACCTCTTCAGTTGTCATAGCTATCAGGTGGTGGACACCTATTTCTGCCATGGGAGGTGCCCCCGGAGCATTGGGGTTGGGTTGGGGAGGGGGTGCAGTTGCCACCAATCCTTGGACTAGTAATGGGTTTTGGAGCACCATAGGAAGAGGTCCTTGTGGTGCTGGGTTGGGTTGGGCTTGGTCCATTGTATTGGTGGCATGTTGAACCTCATTTCTAATGGCCTTTTTAGTGAGACCCATGAAGGGACACTCGAATGTGTAGTTCCCGTAGACCTCGCACAGTGTGCAGGGTTGGTTTGTCCGCAACGGAGTGTTGCAGCTTAGTGCATTTGGCTGTTGAGGATTTTGGGCTCGCCGGTTTGCCATGGCATTGTTGGGAAGATTTGGTTGTTGACTGCCTCCCTGTGGTTGATTGTTTCCTTGGTTTTGGGGTTGGTTATTCCTGGCTTGCCTTTGTTGGTTATTGGGGGCTGGCTGGTTGGGACGGTTTTGTTGTGCAAACACTTGTCCCAATGGAGCAGGTGGAGTAGGGGCAGGGGCTTGAATAGGATATACCAGTGGTGCATAGTAGATTTGGGTGGGTGGTGGTGCCACAAATGTGGGCATTTGTCCCATGAATTGCTGTGTTGGCCAAGCCAAGTCCTGGGCCTGATGCGGTGGTGCAGGTTGTGCATAAGAAGTCATGGCTTCGAACTGGGACACATTTAGTGCATAGTTCAAAGTTTGGTTTTGGTAAGCAACACTAGGAGTGTTGCTTGGTTGTGGTGGTATTGCAGGTGGTGTCGAATGGTGATGTGGTTGGTGAGAGATAGAACCTATGATGCCATCTGCAGCATGGGATGCCCCCGGTGCATCCCGGTAGGAAGTACCCACATGGGGAGCATCTGGAATGATGGTGTAAAGGTACCTAGACTGTGCATAGATCATATCAAACTACTAGGCTTTCAAGATGGCCTCCTCTTCATATTGGGGACATTCAGACGTGACGTCCTTTGCTATAGGTGGGAGCAAGGTTTTAATGAACCAATATGGGAAGATCTTGTCATCAAGTTGGATCTTACACAAACTACGGCATCACCATTGCTCATGGATGTGGTCGGTTATGTGGGTGTAGGTATTCTGGCAGCAAGATAACAAGATCTCCACCCCTTCATCATATCTGATGGGGAGTTGGAAATATTGTAAGAACATGAAAGCCAGGGAGTTCAAATCCGAGTACTTGGCTTGTGGTATCTCAATGTACCATTTGGCTGCGGCACATGTGAGGGTGCATTGGAATAGTATTATCCTGATTGAATCATCTGCGATGTTGTTTGATGAGCACCATAGATGAAACATCATGATGTGGTTTTGGGGGCACTCCCCCGTCTTCCCTTCAAACTTGGGAATGTATGAGGGAAGTTTGGTTGGCATGGGAGGCCAAAAAGTTTGATGGTGGATAGGGTCATTTGTTAACTGATCCAAATCAGTAAAGTTGAGTCATTCCATGAAAGGAAGATTTGACCCTAGGTTGATGTGAGATGGGGTAGCCATGGTGGTGGGATTTGCAAGTGCATAATGCACCTTCATAGCTGGGGGTACTTATGGCACCATTATGGATGGGCCAGTGCCCCCAAGTGTGGTAAGAGGGACAGTGTGGGTGGAAGGGCCACTGCCCCCATGTAAGATAGGAGGGGAAATGTAGGTGGAAGGGTCATTGCCCCCATGTGTTACAGGTGGGACCACTTGATTGGTCAAGATGGGTGGTGGTAGCTGGCTTATGATGGTTTGCATAACTATGCTAGGGCCACCTACAGGGTTGTTGGTGATAGTTTGTGATGTGGACATGGGTCCACTAGCAATTGCTATGCCGAAAAATGGATCCGAGTTCACACCAGCCATGGGGCTTAACGGTACAGTGTGAAGATCTAGTTCAGACTAATATGGGTCTGAATCTGAATTAGAGGCTATGTGGCCTTCTGATTGTGTGGAAGGTCGTCGAGAATGGTCTCAACAGTGTCGGTTTAACGACCCGAACTGTTGTGGTTCACCTCTTAGGCATGAGGAAGAGTGTGAGGGATCAATCGTGTCAAATTTGTATGTCAAAATGGTAGTAATTATTTTTGGACCCCGGTTTCAATGGCTTCCTATTGGATATAGGTGGTCACTCGGCCACCAAGACTACCAGAAGACAGCACTTGGCTTTTTCCTCACGAGAGTGCTACTCAATCGGTGGAGGTTGTTTCCCGTTTATCTTGGCAATTCCTCTCAGTGGCCAGCTACTTTGGGGTTCCCGTGGTACTCCTCACAATGAGTTTCTACGATGAGCCCAAGTACTTCCCATGGTTATGGTATTCAGGGACTTATGTCCTCAAAGAGTACAGATGTTTAACTTAGTGTAAATTGTAAATTTTACTGTCTCACTCAACATCATGAACTGAGTTGGGTTTATTTATATGGTATGGTGTGTATGTCTTTTGTTTTTCTGTTATATCTGGTGGCTACTTAAATGGTTTATGAATATTCCATAGAGTTCATAACTTTGTGAATGAAAAGCAGTAAATAGTAATCAGAAATTTTTAGACCTGTACCATTTGTGATCCTGAACTATGATAGCTTGACTAAGTGACTACCTTGCACCTATATTTCTCTTCAACCAGGAGACGGTGCTAGGCTCTCAACACAATGGGACTAATCCCATCCGTAGATCCATAGGTCACCCTCTGGATGCAAGGTTGGTCAACAGGGAGGACGCTGAGCGCCATGAGAAGAGCTCCTTCTCTACCCCCTCTACCTTCCAAGTCACCCATTTTTAGTGGCTTCAAAAAATAATAGGTGAAGTGCCTATTACTATATGAGCTTCACCCTTCGTCTTATCCCAGAATTCCCCAGAGGGTGATGACTAGGTAGAGGAGGAAGGGTTAGGAATGATATTGATTTTAAGTGAATTTTAATCAAGCTATGTTCATTAACCCACTAAGCATTAATTTACACTTTGATTTACAGTTTGATTTAATCAATATTTGTTCTATAAATGAAATGAACATAAACAAAAATAAAAATAGTTTGGATGGGTAGAGGCGGCTGAGCCATACTGACAGTCCTTAACTTTTAAAAAACCAAACTCTGAGTGACAAATCACACTTTTTGGGTCAAATGTGGCGAGGGGGTCGCCAAATTTTCCCAGAAACAGGCGAGGGGGTTGCTCAGAATTTGCAGATAGAAGAGGGCCGACTTTTGGGTTGAATTCGCACATTTCGGGCCTAAATGAGCGACCTGGTCATACCTTTCGGCCCGATACGTGAAACTTGGCAGAAAAAAAAACAAAAAATTATTATTATTATTATTATTATTTTGCAGGTTGTGTTGTTCGGGCTTAAATAGGTGACAAGGTTGCTCTTTTTGGCCCCATATGAGTGACCTGGCCCGAAAACTGAAAAAAATGAAAACCTAAGCTGGGAACGACCAATAGTAATTTGTACTATGGTCGAACGGGCTCGGTTTGGCCTTGAGGAGGCTCGGATTTGAACTAAAATGCAGAAAAACAAAGATCTAAACTAGATTTTAACAGAAATTTAAACTAGGCCAAAAAACAGAATTAAAAACTGAAACTTTGAAAAATAAACCCAAGGATCCTATGGGATCGACCTGGTATGGTCGCTAGTTCTGTAGTAGGGATTTCTCCCTTACTACAGGTCTATAATTGCTACCTTTCATCTATAGGATGAAAGGATAAGGTTCCTGGTGGTGGATGCAAGAAAAAACAAACAGAACAGAAAACAAAATGAGATGAAACCCCTCTGCACACAAGGTTATGGGTTTAGCTCCAATACCCTGCGTACAACTTTTTAGAAAACCTGAAGGCCTGTAAGAAAACAAAGGAGACCTGTAAGAACATGTTAGGCCATGAAACCTGCAAGCAAATATACGTAAAAAAAACTGAAATAAACACAACAAAACATAAAATATACCTTCTTTTGGTGGAAATGGGCCACCATGCCCTAGCTTGGAGAAGCGCCTCTCTTGAGAATGGGGGGATATATGGCTCAATGGAGGAATGGAGGAGAGGGAGGGTGAATGGCTTGAAAGGAAAATGGTCTCAAGGCACTCACTCAGGCAACATAACAGTATGCAAGGAAGGAATGTCTTGAGAGTGACCCCCACCCCTCTATTTATATTTTTTATAAGGTTCTAAGCCCTTGGTCAAGGATTTAGCCCCTTTCGCTCAATATTTAGCTTCTTTTATGGTTTTAGGCTCCTTTGAGGGGTTTTGTCCCCTTTTGGGAGGATTTATCCCCTATGAGAACTATTTAGGCTCTTTTTAGGGGTTTTTAAGCCCTTTTTCATGTTTTTAAGCCTTCTTGAGGCTGTGGGGGTTGAATGGGGTCAAATGAGGGTCGTGCATGGGTGGCCTTGGGTGGTGTAGGCCATGCAGAGCTGAGTGAGGGATTTTTTGGGTTAACAGACTGGACAATATTAACTCATGGAAGATGCTATGATGAAAGAATACTATAATGATGTTTGGGATATAGTAATCAAACCAGAAAGCAAGAATGTGGTATCTTCCAAATGGATTTGCAAGATGAAATATGATGCTAATGGAAGTAAGGCAAGACATGTGGCTAGAGGTTTCTCTTAGAAAGAGGGAATTAATTCTGAAGAGACACTTTCTCCAGGAAGCAAGGTACACTTCCTTCAAAACTATCATGGTACTTAATTACATGACGAAGTGGGATCTACACCACATGGATGTGAAGACATCTTTCCTGAATGATGTGATTGAAGAAGAAGTATACATAGAACAACCAGAAGGATTTGAAGTTGAAGATAGACATACTCACATATGCAAGTTTAAGAAGGCCGTGTATGGCCTGAAGCAAGCTCCCAGAGCTTGGTATGGAAGGATAGATAGTTTCCTAACGAGCATGGGCTTTACCAAGAGTAAATTCAATCCTAACCTTTACTTCAAGGTTATAGAATATGAACCTATCATACTATTACTATATGTGGATGATTTATTTCTGACAGGGAATGAGAAATAGATTGCGGAAAGCAAGAAGAAAATCACCGAAGAATTTGAGATGAAAGACCTTGGGTTAATGCATTATTTCCTAGGTCTGGAAGCATGGAAAAGTTCATAAGGAATCTTTTTCAACTAGGGAAAGTATGCAGTAGAGATATTGAAAAGATTTGATATGTGGAATGCAAAGCCATGGCCACACCCATGGATTCCAACCTAAAGTTGTTAGCTGTTGACTTGTTAGAATTAGTGGATGTGACTCAATACATACATATTACTGGGTCGTTGATGTATCTAACAAATACCAAACCAGACATCTGTTTTGTTGTGAACACCTTGAGTCAGTATCTAGTTCAACCTAGATGTGTTCACCTAATAGCTGCAAAACATATGATGAGATATCTGAAAGGGACTATAGACTTTGGTCTATACTATGATGGAAACCATGATTACAGATTGTATAGTTATACAGATGCAGATTGGGATGGAAGTGTCTCAGACAGAAGAAGCACATCAGGAAGATGTTATTGTATGGGATCTACTATGATTTCATGGTTTAGCAGGAAACAGTCCAGTGTTTCTCTTAGCACGGCTGAAGTAGAATATATAGAATCTTGCTCTGCTAGTTGTGAAGCCACATGGCTTCGGAAGCTGATGTCAGGTCTCTTTAACTTGGAGATGGATACTATAGTGATTCTATGTGATAACCAGAGTTGTATAAAGATGACATATAACCCTGTGTTCCATCGAAGCACATAGAAGTCTGGTATTTCTACATACAATATAATATGTAGATGAGGATGTTTCAGTATTCCCATAGTAAAGATATAAATGATGTTTTAGTATTTACATATTGTAGATGAAGATGATGGTGATTCAGTATTTCTATACCAAAGATAGAGATGATGATGCTTTCAGTATTTC
>LPNX010405423.1:205385-234939 GCA_001517045.1 Pseudotsuga menziesii | reverse complement strand
CAAAAATAATACAAATTCCATGTCATCATGTATTAGCCAATCAAAATGCTTTAAAATTCAAAAAGGGAGCACCTCTTAAACATTTTTTTAATATAAATTTGGTGATAGGTATCATAAAAAAAACTACTTTTTTTGTTCATATTTTCGACATATCTCTCTGTGTTTTTACTCAAATTTCGATCGGGAGAGCTTGTTGGATGCAGAATTCAATTCCACATCTAACGAGTACCCACTTGGAATACTTTTGATGGGCCCCGCTTCCCCAAAAATAAGAAATACCTGAAAAAATGTGATGATGACATCATCATTGCGTTGTTTCAGGTATTTCTTGTTTTTGGGGTAGCGAGGCTCATAAAAATTATGCCAAGTGGGTACTTGTTGGATGCAGGAAATATGTCAAAAATACGAACAAAAAAGTAGTTTTTCTTTTCTTCCTCCAAAATTAATAAATATTATTTTATTATTTTAACTATTATTTTATTAATTTTCTTAGGAGGCCCATTTTGAGTTGAAATTTCCTCTAATGACTGAAGATATAGATGATGATACTTTCAGTATTCACATACTGGAGATACAGATGATGATAGCTCAGTAGTCACATACTGGAGATATAGATGATGATAGTTCAATATTCACATACTGAAGATGTAGATGGTTTAGATGATGATGTTACAAGATGATGATTCAACACTGATGCGTTGACGAAGCCTCTATCTTGGGTAAAGTTTGAACACTTTCAAGACAAGCTTGGTGTTGTTCAGAAAGACCTTCCTTGAAAGGGGGAGCAGTGATGTTGATGTGGGATTGTATCATCCCTGGGCACTTGCCCTAAAGTGATCTGGTGACTTCGGTCCTCAAGAATGTAGTGGGATTGTGTCATCCCTGGGAACTTTCCCTAAAGTGATCCAATGACCTCGGTCCTCAAGAATGAAGAGGGATTGTATCATCTTGAGACATCTATCCAGAATATATCTAGTAACTTGAATCCTCACAAATGTAGTGGGATTGTATCATCCCTGTTGATGTATTTGTAACTTCGGAATGTATTCTTATATGTATCTTATATATTGTAACCCGATGTTTATTCCAGGATGTTTCTATTAGGTATTTGAGTCATGTTGTCATGCCCTAATGTTCCGATCGGGAGGATCAATAATGTAAACAAGTCATGTCAAGTCATTGTTAAAGTCCCCACAGTTTTGGGGCACTAGAGTTATTATACACTCATTAAGGTGTAGGCTCTAGTAAGTAATTGTTAAGTTTGGCCAACATGATTGAGTGCACTTCAAGTGAACAGAAGAATATAAATAGAGAGTGAGAGTCTCTCTATTTATCACTTGTACATCACTCACTTACTCAAGTGTGGCGCATTAGTGAGGAAGGAAATACTGGGACTAGACAGAAGAAGAAGACTACTGCTATCGGGAGTGCATCTTACTGTTTTTGGGGTCTTACATCTTGTGGTGATTCTATCTTTGAGGAAGTTGCGGGGTTTTCTCCTTTATGGTTTCCCCGAGAAAAACTCTTTGTGTCTCTTGTCTCTTGTGATGTGCTTATGTTTTATTGCTGTGCTTGTTATTCTCTCAGTGAAAAGATCCTAAGATCATAATGCTAGCTTATATGAAGAAAACTAACATGGAATCAGAGCTAACATGAGAAGAATACATTATACAGCTACATAAGCTATGGATTCTTACTTTTTGGGCCTCTCTCCACAATTCATCAGCAAAAGCATGCTAGACTGACTCTCCATTGAAGGGCACACCTTTCTATCAAAACAGAATTTGATTCCGAGCATTTTCAGTCTTCGATGCGGAAATTAGGGCTTTATACAGAAGAGGAATTTTTGTGTGAGACCAGCATAGGATTATTCTCCTCATCAAAACCGAAGTTTAGAGACCTGGATCAATAAATTTGGTTGGGTGAAACTCCGGGAAAGTCAAACCCTAGTTTGACCCCGAGCTTGAAAAACCCTAAATACTAAAACTGATAAGTTTTGGTACAGTCGCTATATTCCTAGGTTGGCGAAGTCTCAGAAGCTGAAAATTTTAGGGGCTGAATATAAAATCCTACAGAACACTTTATCCAAAATTCAGCCTTATATTCACTATATTCCAGGATATATGATCTCTCAAAGTTAGAGTTCCAGCCTCTTCCAGAAATCATCCATAAACAGGACACCTGGGGAGAATTGCGATATATTGGGCTAAAGAGGTCCAAATGGAATTACTAAAGATGTTCCATAAATTTCATGGACTTTACTTTCGGTGGTTCGAATATCAGACTCAGAAGATCAACCAGTGACACATGGCATGCCGTACAACCTCGATATTCTGAAAAGTCCTGTAACAGGTCACCTTGGGAAAAGGCTCATAAATCCCAAATGGTGAAACCAATTCTGATGAAACCTATGGTGTTAGATCAGGAATATGCACAGTTATCTTAGTGATAAATTTCATACATAGAGGAGCATTAATTTCGGAGATATCACAGAAACAGTAACAGGAATTTCTGCAGAAGAAATTGGAAAATTAGGGCTTCCTGTTCCGGGAGCTTCCCTCCACTGTTTTCAGAAAAGGAGTACATTGGACAGCTCCATTTGAAGATATCTATATGTCTATAAAATCAGATCTGAAAGGTTCCAAGTTTTGAAAATTAGGGTTTCTATGACAAACCCTAGATCAGCCAGCTCCGGAACCAGGACGGACACCTCAAATCGGTAAGATCTAATCTATTGCTATTTTCATTTGAGGTTCTCATTTCAAAGTAATCATCTTGATGATAAGCTTGGTGAAGTTCATAACTTCCAAGCATAGAAGTATTTGATCTCTCTAAATAAAATGAATTAGACACCTACATGAGTAGAGAGGTTCCAGTTTCAGAGGGAGATGAGGCTAGAAGCCTTACACAAGAAGAACTTGGTCAAGGCCAAGAAGATCATGATTGATTCAGTCACGGATCAACTTGTACCACAAGTGTCTTCCTTAAAGACAACAAAGATGTTTGATTCCTTGACCAATCTATTTGAAGGGAAAAATAGAAACCAGAATATGACCTTAAGAAACCAGTTGAAGAATGTGAAGA
Organism: Pseudotsuga menziesii; assembly: GCA_001517045.1. NCBI lineage: Eukaryota > Viridiplantae > Streptophyta > Pinopsida > Pinales > Pinaceae > Pseudotsuga > Pseudotsuga menziesii. The sequence goes on along the minus strand of LPNX010405423.1, from coordinate 231,855 downwards.
TCCAGAATGCCAAGACCATACAGTCATAAGAGTCTCTCAAATCAAAGAACAACTTTTAGCGGTAAAAGAAAAGGTGAAGAATGCAGAAGTGGTGATGGCCACCTTGAATGGCCTCCCAGGATCGTGGAATTCATTCATTCAAGGAATGTGTTCCAGAAGGAAGTGATTACTTTCAGCAGACTCTGAGAAGAAGAAGAAGCTCGACTCATAAGAAGAGAAGAGAAGATGGAAGCAAATGAAGATCAAGCTCTCAAAGAAGATACCTCAAGCAATGAGGAATATGATGAACTCAAATCTTGAAGAACTTCTTATCCACCCTAGATTTTGGATAAGAAACGATGCTATTATGAATGAAGAAGACGATGAAGCTTAAGACTCAAGAAGGAGTATACCCACGAAACAAATAAATATAAGTATTCAATTGTCATTTCATTGTTTTGTTATGCACTTGTTTATATTCAGTTAATGTATTATGCATGATAGATGTTTGCATTAACGACAGTATACTACTAATATGCATGTGATGGGTAAGTAGCTCATGGTGCTATACAAATTCTCCATTGCTACTTATCTAGAATGAAACCTCTTTGCTGACATATTGCATTAGTGCACAATCTCAATGTTGTCCTGGTAGAGATGGAAGGCATCTAGAAAGTTTCAGTGAGATATGGATGAATGTTGTATTGGCTAAAGTAGTTGCATGATCATATATTTATGCATAATAACTTTCCAATATAAATATTACTTATGAAATTTTCTAACCATACAAATGCATTTGACTTGTAGGAAAGATCGCATACATAATCACCCACAAAGCAAAGAAGAATGAAGACTTGTTTCGAAGAACAAGTGATGAAATTTCAAGACAAAGAATAGTATGATGAATGCAGTGACATCATTGATGCAGAACCTTCCAGCCATGAAGAAGTAACTAAGAAGAAATGGAAGACCAGTTCAATAAGAATGATGTCAGGACGTAGTATCGAGACCTGAAGAGAAGTTCATAGTTCCATCATGCAGTAGATGGAAACATCGTGGGATACAAAGCAATATTCGTAGCATGAGGCTTCTCATGAAAAGAAGGCATAGACTACGAAGAAACATTTACAGCTACTAGAAGTGAAGTCACATGACATGATCATGTGTGCAAATGAAAGAAGGCATTGTATGAGTTCAGAAGGTACCCATGGGAAACACATACATGATAATATTGATGAAGATCTTAACATTTGCTACAAGGTTGAAGATGCAAGTCTATACACTAGATGATCACATAGAATATTAGTAGCATATGAAGCTACTTGTCACTCCGGTACAGAATGTTTTCAGTGCATAGAGCACAGAAGACAGAGGGAGTATGATGCTTCGCTTCAGAGGGAGTGACTACAGAATATCCTGAGGATCGACATGGTACGACAGGATGGAAAAATTACTAATGACTCTAGGATTTACTGAGAGTAAAGTGGATTCCAACCTTTAAGGTTGAAGGTGAAAGACCAGTGATGCTCCTGTTATATGTCGATGCACTATTTTCTAGGCATGGAGGTGTGGACAAGGGAACTATGCAGTAGAGATCCTGAATAGGTTCAGGATGATGGACTGCATGACCACACCTATGGCATCAAACCTGAAGCTATTGAGTGATGCTTCATCAAAGATGGTTGATGCTACAATGTATCATTAGATGATTGGGTCCTTGATGTACACGAGACCAGACATTTGCTTTGCTGTGAACACCTTGATCTAGTACCTGATAGATCCGAGAAGTGTTCACTTGATTGCTGCAAAGCATATTCTGAGGTACCTGAAGGGTACAATTGATTATGGGCTCAAGTATGATGCCAACCAGAAGATTAACCTGGAGGGTTATGTTTATTCAGATTGGGCAGGCAGTGCCATCAATAGGAAGATTACTTCAGGGTGTTGCTTCAGTATGGGATCAGGTGTGATCTCTTGGTTTAGCAGGAAGAAATCATGTGTGGCACTGAGTACAGCTAAAGCAGAGTATGTCGCAGCTTGTTCAGCTAGTTGTGAGGCAGTATGGCTGCGAAAGCTACTGTCTAATATATTTGATCTCCAGTTGGATGCTACTTGTATACATTGTGACAAACAGAGTTGCGTGAAGTTGTTAGAGAATCCAGTGGTCCATGACAAGTCGAAGCATATCGAGATCAAGTATCACTATATTAGGGATATGGTGCAGAGAGGAGCAGTGAAGCTCCAGTATGTTGCGACGGAGGAACAGATAGCTAATGTATTAACGAAGCCATTGGCTAGGCTGAAGTTTGAGTACTTCAGAGAGATACTTGGTGTTCTCCAGATCGAGGTTCCCTCCAAGAAAAAGTGATGAGACCCATAGCCATTATGACATGGTGAGAGGATTGGTTCCTTCCATGGTCAGATGTAAGGGCTGAGCCATTCTGTCATGGTGAGAGGATTCAATTCCTTCCATGTCAGATATGAGTGCTGTGTTCCAAATCCATTATGACGAGTAGGTCAGATGTAAGGGTTGAGCCATTCTGTCATGGTGAGAGGATTTGGTTCCTTCCATGTTAGATATGAGTGCTGACTGCCATTCTGGGAATGGAGGCACCTGGTCAGTTACCAGGAGCACTCAGTCTGGGACTGAGAGAGAGCCATTCTGACGAGCAGGTCAAATGTAAGGGCTGAGCCATTCTGTTCATGGCTAAAGGATTAAGTTTCTCCCATGGCAGATGTGAGTGCTGGCCATTATGTCGAGTAGGACATATGTAAGGGATACTGCCATTCTGACGAGCAGGTCAGATGTAAGGGCAGAGCCATTCTATTCATGGCTAAAGGATTTAGTTCCTTCCATGTCAAATGTGAGTGCTGGCCATTCTGTCGAGTAGGACAGATGTAAGGGCTACCACCATTCTGATGAGCAGGTCAGATGTAAGGGCAGAGCCATTCTGTTCATGGCTAAAGGATTTAGTTCCTTCCATGTCAGATGTGAGTGCTATCCATTCTGTCGAGTAGGACAGATGTAAGGGCTACCGCCATTTTGACGAGTAGGTCAAATGTAAGTGCAAAGCCATTCTAACGAGGAGGTCAGATGTGAGTGCTAGCCATTCTGTCGAGTAGGATAGATGTAAGGGCTATCGCCATTTTGATGAGTAGGTCAAATGTAAGTGCAGAGCCATTATGACGAGGAGGTCAGATGTGAGTGCTGGCCATTTTGTTGAGTAGGACAGATGTAAGGGCAGAGCCATTCTATTCATCGCTAAAGGATTAGATTCCTCCCATGTCAGATGTGAGTGCTGGCTATTCTGATGAGTAGGTCAGATATAAGGGCTACCAAAGACCTACAAGGAGGTAGGCATACACCCAGCATGAAATAAGGCTGGCTCTATATAACTTCCTATGACAAGATAGCACACACATGATGATGACCAGGTGAGATCCATATCGAGCTATGATCCAGATCCAGTTATGATGACTTCGAGAGATCCATATTGAGTGATGATCCAGATCCAGCAGTGATGATCCAGATCGAGTGATGATCCAGATCCAGTCTAGTGATGATGATCTAGATCGAGAGATGATCCAGATCTAGATCCAGATCGAGTCTAGTGATGATGATCCAGATCCAGTGATGATGTTCTATGATGATCCAGATCGAGAGATGATCCAGATCTGATAATGAAGATGACTTGAAGACGAAGATGACTTGAAGACGAAGATGATCCAGCAGATACAGAGAAGAAGACCAGTGCTAAAAGTTGTGTCGAAAGAATACCTTCCTAATTAAGAGGGAGTGTTTATGTATTTGTAACTTAGGAATGTATTCTTCTATGTATCTTATATATTGTAACCCGATGTTTATTCTAGGATGTTTCTATTATGTATTTGAGTCATGTTGTCATGCCCTGATGTTCTGATCGGGATGATCAATAATGTAAACAAGTCATGTCAAGTCATTGTTAAAGTCCCCACAGTTTCGAGGCACTAGAGTTATTATACACTCATTAAGGTGTAGGCTCTAGTAAGTAATTGTTAATTTGGGCCGACATGATTGAGTGCACTTCAAGTGAACGGAAGAATATAAATAGAGAGTGAGAGTCTCTCTATTTATCACTTGTACATCACTCACTTACTCAAGTGTGGCGCATTAGTGAGGAAGGAAATACTGGGACTAGATAGAAGAAGAAGACTACTGCTGTTGGGAGTGCATCTTATTGTTTTTTGGGTCTTACATCTTTTGGTGATTCTATCTTTGAGGAAGTTTCAGGGTTTTCTCCTTTATGGTTTCCCCGAGAAAAACTCTTTGTGTCTCTTGTCTCTTGTGATGTGCTTATGTTTTATTGCTGTGCTTGTTATTCTCTCAGTGAAAAGATCCTAAGATCATAATGCTAGCTTATATGATGAAAAACTAACAATCCCTGGACACTTTTCCTAAAGTGATCTAGTAACCTCGGTCCTAGAGAATGAAGAGGGATTGTATCATCCTGGGACATCTGTCCATAATGGATCTGGTGACTTTGGTCCTCGAGAATGTGGTGGGATTGTATCATCCCTGAACTTCGATTCAGAATGGATCCGATGACTTTAGTTATCAAGAATGTGGAAGGATTGCATCATCCATGGACTTAGTCCTAAAGTGATAGGGACTGGTTATCCCGTAATCAATCCGGTGACTTAGGTTGTCGAGAATGTGGTAGGATTGCATCATCCTTGGACTTAATCCTAAATTGATAGGGACTGATTATCCCATAATCAATCCGGTGACTTTGGTTGTCGAGAATGTGGTGGGATTGCATCATCCCTGGACTTTAAGTCCAAAAGTGATCCGAAGACTTTTTTGTCTTTGTACTGTTGATTGCAGGTTGTTGTTGATGATGATGATGATCCTAATCGAAATATTAGAGTGTGGTGATGATGTTACTGATCTAAAGATCAAAATGTGATGATGATGTTACTGATAGAAATATCAGAGTGTGATGATGATGTTATTGATCGAAAGATCAGAGTATGATGATGATGATGATGATGCTGATCGAAAGATCAGAATATGATGATGATGATGATGTTGATTGAAATATCAGAGTATGATGATGATCGAAAGATGATGATGATGTTGCTGATTGAATGATGATCTTGCTGATGGAAAGGTCAAAGTGATGATGATGATGTTGTTGATCGAAATATCAAAGTGTTGTTGATGATGTTGTTGATCAAAAGGTCAAAGTGTTGATGATGATGTTGCTGATTGAAAGGTCAAAGTGTTGTTGATGATGTTACTGATCGAAAATACTAAAGTACTGATGATGATGTTGTCATTCAAAGTGTTGCTATTGTTGAAGATTTAAAATGAAGACTATATGATGTTGAAAAGCTTCCAATGATTTATAGATGTGTCACTCTGATGATGATGCTGATGATGCCCTCCTTCTACTATTGCTGTTGTTGTTGATGTTGTTTTTGTTGTTGTAGAATACCCTTCTCGTTAAGGGGGAGTGTTGAAATATTGTAACTTTGAAGAATATTCTATATGTATTTTTTTGTGGTCCCCAATGTTCCTTCTGGGAGATCACTTGTATTTCTTCATACCCTCAATGTTTCTAATCAGGAATCTAATAAGATTCATGAGGTAGTCCCTTCCAATTGTAAGTCGGGTCATTAGTATCCCAGTTGTGGTTACTTGAGCCTACAAGATTAAATTAGGATTACTCGAGCCTACATAACTGAATTAATTATTAAGTGAACGAAAGAGTATAAATAGAGGTGTGGTGCTCCTCATTTGGAACACCCACACACTCACTTGTATAGCGCATGAGAGAGAGAGAGAGAGCAAGAGCTGTGGCTGGAGAAGAAGAAGGAGGATCATTATTTTGGGTCTTACCTTTTATGTTTTTGGGGCATCCATATTAAGGAATCTTTTGTTTGGTTTTTCCCTTTAGGGTTTTCCTAGGATAAATCTTTGTGTTATTTTTGTATGGTTGTGCTTTTCTATCTTTCAGTGATCTTTTGGCTTATGGTTATGCTGTTATGATGCTAAATGTTTTAATATCTGATATAACCATTAAAATTCAATAGTGACATCCCTACTTATTAATTTTATCTTTATTTGTACATCATCCATGGCATGCATATATCCTCTTTGGTATATATCTAGTTCTTCTTCAAGATCTTTATTATCATCCTCATGAGAATACCTGCTATGTTCCTCCTCAGTGAGATATATTTCACAATCCAAATCACCAAAATTATGGATTTGATCTTCAACATATTTAGCCTCACCTTCATCATCAACATAGTTTTCATGAAAAGGTTGTTTTATTTGCTGGTCATTTGTATTTCTAGGATTCCTTATATCCCTCTCTCTAACTTGTGTGAGGTAGGGGATTATTTTTCCTTCTGAAGTTTGGATTTCTAATGTGAGGTTCATTTTGTTCTCTGTTCATTGGTCTATTATATACAATCAACCTATCCATCATATTTTCCATTGTTTTCATCATCATTTCAAATCTTAAATCATTAGATAAAGCAGAAGGAGTAGAAGGCCCATCTTCTCTAATTTTCCTTATTTCTACTCTATGCTTTATTTTTCCACTAGCCATCCTATTAGTTTCCACCTCCAAGGAACATTGAAACATGATATGAAGAATTGTTGATTTTCTCTCTCTCTCAACAATAGAGCAAAGTCACTATCAAAATCATTAGCATAGTGGAGTTTTGTTGCACCTACCAATGGTTTGATATCAAGAAGGACAGAGTTATACACCCTGATAAATCTACTAGAAAATTCATGAACAGATTCAAAACCTCCCTTCTTTAAAATTTTATACTGAGAAAGCACCTACAGAGGGCTTTTCTTATCATCCCACCTTTCTAAAAATACATTCTAGAAAGCTTCAAAGGTGGCAATGGAGATAGCAAGTAAATCTCTATACCATTTCTTCACCTCTCCTGAAAAACTTTGTGCAAACAACCTCATCTCAACATCATCATCATCAATCTCCTCCAAGTTAAGAAAATCATCTAATCTATAAACATGTTGTCATGCAGTGAAATTTCCCTCTCCATCATACAAGGAAATTCCTTGGGTATAACTCTGAGGAAGGCCATGTAACACAGCCAGTAAGGTCAATGGGGAAAATCTATCAGACATATGTCTAGGTGGATTTGGAACAGGAGGAGAAGCTTAAAAATATGGAGGGTTTTGAACAACCGGTGGGGTATAAGGCTGAAAGTTTTGGAAACTAGGGTTTCTGCCACCATTTTTCCCATAGTTTTGAAGGTTTTTCCAAAGAGAGTCAAGAAAATATGAATCTAACCTCTACTAGGATTTAATTTTCCATTATTCAAGTCATATTTTGTTTTAGAATTTAATAGTGACCTTTCAAAATTAGTTTCCCACACAAAATATTGAATGCTATGAAATTCTAGAGTAGATGAATTTCCGAACTGAGGAATATATAGTTGGTCCTTTCCTTTATTTCTAAGAAATTAATAGGGGCTATACACACCTTGTAAGATTTCAGCATTGGGATTAACACATGTATGTGGCCTCCTGGAAGCTAGGATGCCTTCTGTAATTCACTTAGAACCAATGTGGAGTCACTAGGGAAAATATACAAACTTATTCAACTGCTGGAGTCTCTATTTTCCCACAAAACCCTTTCTTCTTAGAATCTTTGACATTTCTCCTAGGGATGATTTTCAATTTCATGTCCCCAACAATGACGCTAGCTTGGTAGCACTCAGAATCACACCCAAGGTTGTGGAAGGTGAACCCCAAGGTAACAACAGAACTACTTTAAGAAAGGGAGTTGGCTTATTACTTTCTAGAGAGGGATCTCTCACAATTGTTAATAGGGACAGATATCAAAATAAATAAATAAATTATATTGAGTTGGTTGTCAAAATAGGGCAAGAATAAATTGGGCTATGGAGTCATAGAACAGTTTGCATGGAAAGAGCTAGAAAGGAAAGATAACACTTGATTACAGTTAAAATGATTTTGGTATGGTGATAAAAGAATAAAGATGACGGTCTATCAACACAAAGCACCAAAGAGATGAATTTTGCATCAATTTTGGAGGAAAAAGCTTGGTGAAAAACTAGAACAATAGCTAGAGCATAGTAATATGAATTCTGAGCTATTATTATACACCCATTCTAGATCTGAAGGAGGACATAATGGCAAGTTAAACAAGAAGACAAACATAAAGAGAAATAAATAGTAGACTGTAATTACGAATTGCACATGAATCTCTAGAAAAACAAACCATTATTCAGCTATGCAATTTTATTACTGATAAATCACACAAAGCACAACACAAAATTCTCACGGGTTCTAACCATGTCTTCCTCTATCGATGACATATTTATATCTTCTTAGGATCCTGATACCAACCTTGAAACAAAGACAAAAAATAGTTACAACAATGATGTTGAATCTTAACAAAATGGTGATCAGGAAGATCTGCCATGATCAGAAACCAAACAAACAAGCACATGTGAACACACATGATATATCAATTGGGGAATTTGGATAGCCATGACTCAGGCTCTCTTGTTGATAATGACGGTTTTGACATCCTTTGGGAAATATGCAACAACTTCATCAATGCTCGCATCTTTACTAACGAATTTTTTTGGGACCGTTGATCTTTACCTGATATTCATTGTGGACCGTCAATCTAGAGTTGGCAAGAAAACAGAAAATGGGATGATAGTTTTTTTCATATTTCAATTTTATCTTTCTACCTCCACCTTAACCTGTACACTCTCTGATTCTTCCCCACCATTGATTTTCGTGGGAGCTTCCTGAGCTATTGGATCTTGGATCATGGAAAATAGAAGACGAAATTTCCACCTTTTGTAAAACACGATTCTAACTTTTCCGCTTCCACACTTCCACCTCCACCTCTCCGCCTCATTTTTCCAGGAAGCGGAAAATGGAACTTTAATATTTCACGGAAACAAATTCTAACTTTTCAACCCCCCATCTTTTTGCTTCCGGCATTTTATTTCTGCACCGTTGATCTGGGCAGGGAATTTTCTGATCGTTGGATCTTGAACGCAGAAATTGGAAATTGGGTTTCCTACTTTGCACTTCGAAACTTCACCTTTTTCACTTCCGCCTTTCCACTACTACTTTTACTGGAAATCAGAATTCAAAAAGTGGACTTTCAACTTTTTCGTAACCAAAAACTAAGGTTTTTCTCCTTCCTCTCTTCACCCTCAGCTCTCCTTTGGACCATTAACCTTAGCGGAATATTTCTAGGTCATCTATCTAGCGGATCATGGATATCAAAAATTAGAACTTCAATCTCGTTTAATACCAAAACTTGTGTCTTTCATATTTCCAATATGCACCCTTCTTCTTTCTTTGTGCATCGTTGATCAGGGAGGAAACTCACTAAACTATTATCTGACCTGCACTTTACCAATTTGTCCAAATATTCCTGTAGAGACAATATTGGTCCTTTCTCTTCCCAAAAGAAAGGAATTCCCCTATTTACCAATGGATTAAATAAATGAACCACTTTTTTAATATTATGACTTATAATATCCACCTTTTTCTGTATAGTCTCCAATATCCTGTACTTTCCAATCACTTTTCTATCCTAAGATACAACAACAAATTTGTCCTGGATACCAAAACTTCTAACCTAATCTTCTTATAGAGTACTTAGAAAGTTGATAGCATTGCGAGCTATCTGCATTGGTTTTTTTATTCAATCCTTGTTTCACTATCAAAATGTTCTGCTTAGCCACTTTCAGAGCACTTTCCTGGTCTACAATATAATCTAGGTATAGTCTAAAATTATTGGCATGTCTAATAATTTCATCCCAAATCAAATGCTTGGACCCTTGTAAATCCATTTGGCCAATCACCTGCTTTGATAACTTGGCATTTTGGTTTATTAATTATGGACATTTCTCCTCAAGCTTCTTCTTCTCTTCTTCTTTTTTCAAAGCCATATCTTCCAGATTCTGATTTTGTTGCTTCAACCCCATAAGTTCTACATCCTTCAGGTTCACCTGAGACATTGCTTTAGAGAGAGATGTTGCATCTATGTCTCCAGAAGGAACAGTTGATTGATTTACCATTTCTTCACATTTTTCCTGTAGTTCCTTTTCTTTGGCTTCCAGCTTAGCTTTTAGATCCTTTTCACTTTCTACTAGAAGCTTAGCATATTTTTCCCACTGCTTTTCCTTTCCTTCAATATTTAACATCTTGGATTTGCAATCTATTAGTTCAGTGTTTAATTCTTCTTTTTCCTTCTCAAACTCTGTCAATTCTGAATTCTGAATTAGCTAAGTAGAAGGAATTTTCAATTTATTTTTCAGTACTTGAACCTCCTTCTCTTTCTCATCAAATAACTTTTGAGCCATTGGTCCTTTATCTAATTGCCCATCAAATTTCAACAAATCATCCTACAACTTTGTAATCTTGATTCAAAGGGCCTTATTCTCAACTTATTCCTTCATTAAGAGGTCCTGAGCTCTCTTTTTATTTGGCTCCAACTTAGATACCTACAATGTAGATTTGAGTAGTCTTGTATATAAAATATCACCTATCTCCCTATGAAAATATATCATATCTGTAGCAGGGACATTTTCTAAATTTACATTCACCTCTGATACTATGTTGCCTATAGTCATGGCCAAACTTAGGGTATCTTTGGTATGATCCCTTATAGTCTCCAATGTTACATCTAGCTTGGGCACTGTCTTACCTCTTCATACAATTTCACTATCTCATCAAAGGTTTTATCATCTTTTTCCTTGTATGTATTCAACTATTCCTCTTTTGATGAATACTTTTTTGGAGTCAATCCATCCAAAACATATGCCTTAAGTTCTAGAGCAGCTACTTTACCTGTACCATTTGTCCTTCTTGTTTAGTTTTCTTATTCTTTGGTGTGCTAGCAGTCTTTGCTTCTTCAATATCCATGAAATTAAAATTATTTCTCTTCTTTGAAGTCCCTAAAAACTTATCAAGGATGAAACATTTCCAGCAACTGAAACTATATTAGACAACTCCATCGGGGGAGAATTATTCCTAGGAAAGAAAGATACAGAAACTTGTTCCATGCTGACATTGTCTGGAGTTTTGTCAGGATAATCTTCCTAATTAGCTCCCTCCTTGAGTCCATCTACTTCGGTGTGTTCAAAAGGTTTGTTAGTATTTTCTTGTCTTCTTCTAGAAATTGCCTGATGTGGATCATAATTAATTGCAGTTCCTAAAGAAAACTCCATGCTCTTGAGAAAATTATCAATTATGGGTAGAGAATCCCTACTTTTTACAACATATGGCTCTGCCTCCCAAGAAAACTTAATATCCAAACTCTTCCGAAAGCTTAAGATAAAATATTCTTCAACTGTAAGCTTATGTCTAAGAAATTCCAGAGAGAAGATCCTAGTTGTCAAAAAGGCTAGAAGAATATAGGGCTAGTGCACAAAACCATACAATCTTATAATTGTTTCAAATTATAAAAGGAACCAATATCCTATCATTTTACTTGGAGAAAGCTGTAATTTTTCCTTCATTTTCGGTAACACCCTGAGTAGTCTTTCCTGGAGGAAAACACTGTAAATTTGTGCCATCAAACTATTCATAAACTTGTAATAATTCTGGGTCATTTCATTTGTGATCACCAACTCAAGAAACTGTAAATTAGCTTCATTATGTGACACAAACATCCTTAGCAAAATCGACTAGAATATGAATACTCCGGTATCGTGGAAGTTAACTAACTAAGAACAAATTTTCTCAGCTAGGAACTCATCAAATTTAAGGAAACAAGACTGAAAGGACTAACCTAGAACTTTTGAATCAATTTGGGAAGTACTCAATATAAACAACAGACTCAATAGTGACTTAGTACTATATCCATTAGTATCTAAGCCCAAAAAATAACTAGATAAAGTTATACAGGACTTTGTTTCTTCATTAAATAGAACCAAATGAATGGGGTAAGACAAACCTATAACCTAACTATCAAGTTTCAGACATGACTTTAAAAAGGATTCTTTGTCACCTGCTTTGATAACTTAGCATTTTGGTTTATTAATTCTGGACATTTCTCCTCAAGCTTCTTCTTCTCTTCTTCTTTCTTCCATATTCTGATTTTGTTGCTTCAACCCCATAAGTTCTGCATCCTTCAGGTTCACCTGAGACATTGCTTTAAAGAGAAATGTCGCATCTGTGTCTCCAGAAGGAACGGTTGATTGATTTACCATTTCTTCACATTTTTCCTGTAATTCCTTTTCTTTGGCTTCCAGCTTAGCTTTTAGATCCTTTTCACTTTCTACTAGAAGCTTAGCATATTTTTCCCATTGCTTTTCCTTTCCTTCAAGATTTAATAGATTGGATTTGCAATCTATTAGTTCAGTGTTTACTGCTTCTTTTTCCTTCTCAAAATCTGTCAATTCTGAAGTCTAAATTAGTTGAGTAGAAGGAATTTTCAATTTATTTTTCATTACTTGAACCTCCTTATCTTTCTCATCAAATAAATTTTGAGCCATTGCTCCTTTATCTGATTGCCCATCAAATTTCAACAAATCATCCTACAACTTTTTAATCTTGATTCAAAGGGCCTTATTTTCAACTGTTTCCTTCCTTAAGAGGTCCCGAGCTCTCTTTTTATTTGGCTCCAACATAGATACCTACAATGTAGATTTGAGCAGTCTTGTATATAAAATATCACCTATCTCCCTGTGAAAATGTATCATATTTGTAGTAGGGACATTTTCTAAATTTACATTCACCTCTGATACCATGTTTCCTACAGTCATGGCCAAACTCAAGGTATCTTTGGTATGATCCCTTATAGTCTTCAATGTTACATCTGGCTTGGGAACTGTCTTACCTCTTCATACAATTTCATTTTCTCATTAAAGGTATTATCATCTTTTTCCTTGTATGTATTCAACTATTCCTCTTTTGATGAATACTTTTTTGGAGTCAATCCATCAAAAACATATTCCTTAAGTTCTAGAGCAGCTACTTTACCTATACCATTTTTCCTTCTTATTTAGTTTTCTTATTCTTTGGTGTGCTAGAAGTCTTTGCTTCTTCAATATCCATGAAATTAAAATGATTTATATTCTTTGAAGTCCCTAAAAACTTATCAAGGATGAAACATTTTCAGCAACTGCAATTATATTAGACTGGAATCTGAATACTCCGGTATCATGGAAGTTAACTAACTAAGAACGAATTTTCTCAGCTAGGAACTCATCAAATTTAAGGCAACAGGACTGAAAGGACTGACCTAGAACTTCTCAATCAATTTGGGAAGTACTCAAGATAAACAACAGACTCAATAGTGACTCAATACTATAGCCATTAGTATCTAAGCCCAAAAACTAACTAGATAAAGTTATACAGGACTTTGTTTCTTCATTAAATAGAACCAGATGAATCGGGTAAGACAAACCTATAACCTGACTATCAGGTTTCAGACATGACTTAAAAAAGGATTCTTTTCTTTTAGCTGTGGACTCTTGGAAGAAACGTATAGTATTTTCCTGTTGATATTATTAAGATAACTGAACACAATCCTGTGGGACAGCTAGGGATTTGTGTATAATAGAGGATTGTATAGGGAAAAGGATCCTAGAATTAGACTTATTCATAACAAATCCTTCAGCTTCAAAATAGTTATTTGCACACAACTCGACAAGTTCAGGGAATCTAGGGTTCTGGTCAACAGAGAAAAAGTAAAAGAAATATTTAAAAACACCACAGGTATCACTACCCTGGTCCTTAAGTATTTTCAACTTATTCTTAGTTGTCTCAATGGTTTCATCCATTAAAATAGTATCAGTAATTTCCTACATTCTTGTCTTGAAAAATCTTATCATCACCTTGATAGGAAACCCCTAATTCTTCACTTTCGGCCACTTCTAGCACTTCAATCTCATCTATTTTATCCATTTTCAGAAATACGTGGAAGGTTTCAAAATGTCTACCTCTTCAATTTGAACAGTGTTCCAACTTTTGTCTACGCGGGCACTTCGCACACAGGTCAAGGTTATCTTCAATCCCATAGCTCATAAAAAGCAACTCATTAGAGGAAATTTCAACTGAAAATGGGCCTTTTAACTTTAACAAAAATTCCATGTCATCATTTGTTATCCAATGAAATTGCTTTAAATTTGAAATACCATATAGGTCTTAAACACTTTTTTAATATAAATTTGGGGATAGGTATCATAAAAAAAAACTACTTTTTTGTTTGTATTTTTGACATATCTCCCCATGTTTTTACTCAAATTTTGATCGGGAGAGCTCGTTCGACGTGGAATTAAATTCCGCATCCAACGAGCTCTCTTGATCGAAATTTGAGTAAAAACACGGGGAGATATGTCGAAAATACAAACAAAAAAGTAGTTTTTTTCTTTTCTTCCTCCAAAATTAATAAATATTATTTTATTATTTTAACTATTATTTTATTAATTTTTTTTAGGAGGCCAATTTTGAGTTGAAATTTCCTCTAATGTTTGAAACTCCACGTAGATTCTTTTATAATTTTTTATGTTTTATAAATGTAGAGAAACTTCCATAATCTACACCATATATTTGTTCTTCTTTGAGATCCAAGCCGTCGATCTACGAAATCCCAACACCAATACTCAATACTAACACCTGACATAGCTTAATCCAGCGGAATTCACATTAACCCTTGATTCAGAACCTGCCTTCATCGGAATCATCCTACTGTGGAAAATTTAATATTCCAAAAATCACTTTAGAACTGATTCATCGAGAACCTCTCATTCACGGAATGCACTTCATTCGTCGATCACAACCCGATCATTGTTGAAACCATTGATCAATGTGGCTCCTACCACTTTCCACAGATTCAATTTTAAACTTTCTTCGCGCTAGTTCAATCTGTGGAATTAATCTTGACCCCAGATCTATTTCCTCTCTCATCCTATCCATCCAATCTTTCCATTTGTTAACCCATTCTGTGAGTTGAAAAATATCTTTTATCCTTGCATCTCCGATCCCCGAAATGTTTCATTGTCGTTGATCTGCAACGCTTTAAATATGGGCCCTCAACATTTACCCCCTTTTTCCTCCATTCCATCGATGGGATGATTTGAATTTATTCCTTCATGTTTCATCATCAGAACGATCTACCACCATAGATCAAACCCTTCTTTCCACCCAACGACCAATAATGAAGGATCATGCTCACTCATTATCCTAAAGAGTGCTTCCACCCAAAATGTTCACATATGCATATTTTTAAAACCCTCCAATCAAATAATCTACAAATTTCAACTATGGTGCTAACAAATGGCTCCAATAGGGATTCTATCCTCCCTGCGAGGTAGTAAAGAACCCCATAGACCAGTTTCCAATCTATTGTCAATCAAATCCCTTCTTTTCTAAAATAAATGCTAAAAAATGAAATATGACTACTCCTTCCGATCTTAGGGATTTTTTTGTGGGCTTCAAATCTTCTACCTCACCATTTGTACTGACTGAAAGTAAATAAATATTTACACTATAATATATAAAATTTTCTTTCCTCTTATTCCAAGTAATGTTTCATAAATCTCCCATTTACTGGACCTCCTTCATACTAAGACCCATCCTGATACTGTAGAATGAAAGCATTATTACCCCTGTGTGCTGCAACAATATATGGACCTACCCACAAATGATCAAACTTACCATGTTTTCCTTTGTCTTCATGTGGAGCATCCCATTTTAACACCAAATCATCAACCTCGAAGGTGTCCTCTTTTATCTTTCTGTCAAAAGTATTCTTCATCTTGTCCTGATGTATCTGTACCTTATCATATGCTTTATCCCTCAATTCATTCAGCTCAATAATTTGGTTTCTTATCCTTTTCATATGATTAGGCTCATCCTATTGTTCCTACAATAACTTCATAACTGGCACTCCTAGAGATGTTGGAAAAATCACTTCAGCTCCATACACCAATTGGAATGGTGACATTCCAATTTGTGCTGATTTTTTCATCCCACAAAGCATATTTTAGCTTGTATTCCATTCCCTTTTATTTTCTTCCAACATCTTCTTAATTATCCTCACCAAAATTTTGTTAGAGGATTCTGTCAGTCCATTACCCTATGGATAATATGCAGTAGAATGATTGAGTATTTTATTCTACTTATGACATAAATTTATCATATTTTTGGATTTAAAAGCGGCTGCATTATCAGTTACAATCCTCTTAGGACAGCCAAACCTTTCCAAGATATTATTCTCCAGGAAATCTATTATCACTGCCTCTGTAGCTCTTCTAGTAGGTATTGCTTCAATCCACTTATGCTATCCTGAGGAATTTGGATTTATTTCCCCAATGAAATCCAATCCCCACTTTGTGAAAGGTGCTTTTACTGATATGGGATTAAGGGGGAGTGGAACTAATTTCCTCTTTCCATAAAAAACCTGACACCGATGACATTTGGTGGTTTCTTTATACACATTTGAAAATAAAAAAGGCCAATAAAACCCTGCTCTCAAAATTTTATTCGTAGTTACCTTCCGCAAATGATGTCCCCCACAATCTCCTTCATGAAATTATTTTATTATTTGCTGAGCTTCATTATCCAAGAGACAATTCAATAATACTCCACCAGGTTTCTTCCAATGAATACATTGATTTAAAATAAAAAATTTTGCATCCTTTGGCTTCATAGACCATGCTCTAGTTTTACTTAGCCCTGCAAGAGGCTGTAAATTCTGCAACATATAAACAATATCAGCATACCATGGAGAAATAGAAAAATAAGGCATCACATGTACTTCTATGTTCAACTGATTTGATTGACTTGATAGAAAATTTAGCTACAGAGAATCACAATTAGAATCTGTTATCATATTTTCCAATCCCTGTCCTTTGATCAACTTTGTGGTTCTGATTTCAATATCATATTCCAAAAGCGTTGCAATCCATTTTTCTCTTCTCCCCTCTGGATCTGGTTGTACAAGTATGATCTTAACCACACTACTGAGAACATATGCAATTACATGTGAATGAAGAATGTAAATACTAAAATCCTTCAGAGCCTTAATGAGAGCATATGCCTTTTTTTCCATGATATCATACTTTAACTCTCCATCTCTTAACATCTTACTAAAAAATGCTATGGGTTGTTCTTCACCTTGATTATTCTTTTGTAACAAAACAACTGCAATAGTATGCTCTGAAGCATA
The DNA here is from genome assembly GCA_001517045.1 of Pseudotsuga menziesii. NCBI lineage: Eukaryota > Viridiplantae > Streptophyta > Pinopsida > Pinales > Pinaceae > Pseudotsuga > Pseudotsuga menziesii. The sequence continues at coordinate 214,675 of LPNX010405423.1, read as the reverse complement.
TGAAAATACCAAGAAATATTTATCAAACTCTGGACTTACCAACATAGGAGCTTATGTAATAGCTTGCTTTGTATTCTTGAAGGATTTCTTAACCTCTACTGTCCATTTGATTTCATGATCCTTTTTCAGCATATTAGTAATATCCATCAATATTTCAACAAAACTAGGAATGAATCTCCTCAAGAAATTTACCTTCCCAATGAATGACTATACTTCCTTCTTACTTCTTGGTTCTTCTTCCTTCAAAATGGAATTCACCCTATTTGGATCAATCCTTATACCATCTTTGGAAATAATATGACCCAAAAGATTTCCCTCTTTCACGACAAAATTTGACTTCCTTGGGTTTAATGAAATGCCATATTTCGTACCCTTAATGAAAACCTTTTCCAAATGTTTGATATGCTCCCTATCAGACCTAGAATATATAGTAATATGATCCATGTAAATCACTACAAACCTGTCTCTTTCATATGCAAAAGTAATGCCCATAGCATGTTGGAAAATGGCTCCTACATTCATCAATCCAAATGGCATCTTTGCATACATGAAGGTACCCCATGGTGTAGTGAAAGAAGTTTTATCCTAATCTTCGAAAAGCACTTTTATTTAATTATAGCCTGAAAACCCATTCATAGTAGAAATTATGTCTGAACCGACCACTTTCTATGAAATTTGGTCCATCTTTGGCAAAGGGTAATTGTCCTTCAAAGAGACTTTATTCAAATTTCTGAAGTCCACACGCAGTCTTTTTTCACCATTCTTATTTCTAATGAGAACCAAATTAGAAACCATTTTGGAGAATCTCAGAGTTAAAATTATTTTTGCATCAAATAATCTTTAATCTCCTTTTCAATGATAGGCAATAACATTGGAATAATTCTTCTGAGTTTCTGCCTAAATGGTTTTTCTCTAGGCTTAATTGGAATTGTGTGTTGTATAATGGAGGTATCATACTCTTTGAGGTCTTCATAACTCCATGAAAATACATCAGTGTATATTTTCATCAATTTCACATACTCATCTTTCTCTTTAGTAGGAAATTTCTTGGACAACTTTACAATTTTAGGATTCTCTTCAGTACCAATGTTTTAATCTTCAACAACATTTTCAGCAGGCTTAAATTTAGGATCTTTGACAACATCATTCTGGTCAAAAAGATTTTCTAAGGGAATTAAACCTCTGGGGATATGATTACTCTTCAATTGCACTATATCTTTCCCTCCTATAGAGCTTTTTAACTTCTTTGTTTCAGCAACTTATTCTTCATCTACATCTTGAAAAATTTATGAATCTACACTTTCATTTTCTATTTGGGTATTTACAAATTCACCAGACAATTCCATAAATCTTTTAATTTGCATATCATATTCAAGAACCTACCAATACTTGGTATTGTCTGGTATAGAAGGCATGTTCACAATGTCAACCTTGTATTTTATTTTACCATGATAGTAGGAGTCTTAAATTTTCAAGTAGCAATTGCCAAACAATTTGCTATTGTATTATCATATCTAGGAATTACTTTGACACTATGTTCTATGAAATAGTTTCCAAACATATCCCACACTTCATTCCTATAAGATCTCATTCTAGGATGCCTAGTTTGATAGCTATCATTCGCTTGATTAATCACCAACTCAGAATCTCCAAAAACTTTGACTCGTTTAGCTCCCAAATATTTCAATGGATGCAAACCCAGCAACAAAGTTTCATATTCTACCACATTATTTGTACATTCAAAGTTCAAAGTGTAAGAGAAAGATTTAAAAACTCTAATAGGGGAAATTATATATACACCTATACCAGCACCCACTTTAGCCACTAACCCATCAAAATAGATAGTCCATACAACTTCTTCCTTTTGTTTTCTTTCTATTGCTTCCTATTCATCTATCACCTTTTTATCCTTTTTACATTTACTTGGAACAACAACTTTTGAAGTACAAGGAGAAACATCATTGAATAAAATAGATGACCCTAAATCTGTATCAACATCATATATATGATGAATTTCTAGTCGATCTCTATTGCTAACAACATAAGGTGATCTCTTTTCATTGTATAGTCTATTTTTTTCATTAAGAACATGAATTGTAGAATAAGACATATCCATTTGCAAGCTTCCTTTTAATTTTGAATTCCAAGATCTTGACAACGAAACACCAAATTTAGGAGGGATATCAGCCACAACAACATCCATGACCACAGTTTTAGATGGTATTTTATTTAGGTATACTACCATTTCTTTTATCAAACCCAGACATTTCACCCTTCTGGAATCAAAAGAATATAAATCTTTGTAAGGACTTGTAATCTCTAACCCCAAACTTTCTACCACTCATTTAGGCATCAAATTATGTGAAGCACCAGAATCTAACATAACATTATGCAACACTTTGTCATGCACATATAAACTCATATAAAAAGGTTCTACTTCCTCATCATCCATATTATCAATCTTAGATCCTAAAATAATGGTGGGATTGTCATCTGTCACTTCCAAAATATCTGGTTAAGTCTCTCCTTGATTTTTGATCATTTTTGTTATTGTGTTTCTATACTCTTGATTTATGAGCATATCATTAAAAGGAATTTAAATATTCAACTTAGCAAGTTCACTTTGTAGATTAAAAATGGAAGAAATTTTATTTACATCCATGGGTGTTTTTTGTTTTAGCTCTTTTACTTTCTCAGTTCTACTTTCAGTTTCTTTATGTACAACAAGTTCTTTTTGTTTTAAATTTCTTTTTGATGTATTCATTTGACTACTAGAATCCTGATTTGGATTTAACCTTCCTTTATTCGCTACAATATCTCTACTTCTCAATTTGATATTTTTCACATCATCTATAACATCCATATACCCCTTCTAATATTGTTCCAACTCCTCCTCAAAATATTTATTATCATCCACCTGGGAAAACATACTGTGTTCCTCCTTAGTTACATAAATATCAATATCTAAATCACTGAAATGATGAATATGATCTTCAATAGACTCTGCATCATCATCACCAACAACATAATTTTCAGGGAAAGGCGGTCTTATTTGTTGATCTTATTGGTTTCTTAGATTCCTCATGTCTCTTTGTTTATTATATGGGATTGGAGGAGGAATAGGCCTTATAAAGTTAGGATTTCTGATCTAGGGCTCATTATGCTCTCTATTCATTGGCCTAGCATCCATAGTCAACCTATCCATTAATGTTTTCATTGTTTTCAGCATCATTTCAAATTTGATATCACTAGATGAAGAAGCAATAGAGGTGGAGGGCATTTCTTCTCTACCTTTCTTCCTATCAACATCTACCCTTTTTTTTATCTTCCCACAAGCCATCATATGAGATTATACTTATAAAGAATCTGTAAACATAGAAAGAAGAGTGGTTGATTTTCTTTCTCTTGACAACAATGCAAAATCATTATCAAAAGCTTCCGCAAAATGACGTTTAGCAGCACCAAGTGAAGGCTTAATATCAGTAGGTATTGAATTATAGACCCTCATGAACCTATTGGAAAACTTATGTATTGAATCAAAACCTCTTTTTTTAAGATTATTGTACTGAGACAGGACTTGTAATGGACTCTGCTTATCATCCCATATCTCCAAGAAGGTAGTTTGAAAGGCATCCAAGTTTTGAATAGACCTATTAGGTAAATATTTATACCACTTTTTAGCTTCCCAAGACAATATCTGTGCAAACAGCCTCATCTTGACATCCTCATGATCAACCTCTTCCAAAGCTACAAAATCATCAAATTTTCCAACATGATATTTCACAGTAACATTCCCTTCTCCATCATATAATGAAATTCTCTGGGCATAGTTTAATGGAAGGTCATGAAACACCGCAGGTAAAGCCAATGGAGAAAACCTAGCTACAGCCATTGGTCTAGGTGGATTTGGAACAAATGGTGGAGCTTGAAAAACTAAAGGTTTCTGAATAAATTGGGAAGTATGAAACTGAGAGTTTTGGGCAGTAGAAGTAGTTTGTTCAGTTTTTACTAGAGTTTGAAGGTTCCACCACAAAGAATCAAGAAGATATGATTCTAATCTACTGGGGTTAATCTCAATTTTCTTTAGGTAAGATTCAATTTTTGGTTTTAATAGTAATCTCTCAACGTTAGTTTCCCATTCAGACTCTTGTATATTGTGAAAATATTGAGAAGATGATACACCAAACTGAGAATTATTTATTTTTTCTTTATTTTTACATCTAAGCAATCTTTCTAGATCTTCCACACTTTGCAAAGTTTAAGTATTAGGGTTACCTCTTATATTCGCTCTCCTGAAATCTAGGGTTTCCTTTTGTAAAACTATTTAAAATGAATGTGAAGTCACCAGGGAAATGTACAACCTTCTTTTGAATGTAAAAACTTTTGCTTGCCCACATAAATTTCTTTCTTGAAAATTTGCAATCCTTGTCCTTTTTCCCAGGGATGATATGCACTTCGGTCCCTTGCAACATTGCCAATTTGTTATCACTAGAAATTTACCAATGGTCATGAAGGATATTCCTAGGCAACAAAAAAAACCACCTTAAAAGAGAAAACTGGCTTTTTCCTCTTCAGAGAGGGATCTCTCATAGAATATTAACAAGGCCAGATATGTATAAGTGAAATTGTTTGTAAGCGATAGGATTGGTTGAAACAAAAGACATGAACATTAGGCTATGGAGTCAAAATATGAATATTGATAACAAAACTTTCTGCATGGAAATTTTAAACAGAGGCAAGGTAGCTACTCATTCACAGTCAAAATTTGATTATCTGGTGGAAAGGGAAGAACATGAACATACCATTAACACAGAGCATTATAAAATGAATTTTGTATTAACTTTAGAGAAAAAGTTTAGTGGATATCTAAAAACAACAGATGAAGCATAGTAAATATGAATTCCAAACTATTATACACTTATTTCAGACACAAAAGAATACATAATGGAAAAGATAAACTGGAAAACATGCACATGAGAAGAGAAAGTAACATAGTGTAACATAGAATACCACGTGAATCTCTGGAAAAAAAACAACTTTCAGCTCTGTAATTTTATTACTGAAAATACTTGAAATACATAGATTGGCAAAATCTAATCGGTTCCAACCCTTGCTACATCAAATGCCTGAATACTTATACATTGCTCCTTTAGCTGATCAATAACCTAATTGTCTAACGGTTTTAACGGTTTATTACATATATCAAAGCATTTTCTTATTACAAAATAGTTTTGATATGACAAAAATTCTTCACTAATGAAATTAAAATAATATTTCTTTCGCTGAACTCCTCGATGTCTTCATGGATGTATTTTAAACTTGGTTGATCCATATTATTGAATTGATCTCCAAAGTTTAAAATTGGGCAAGTCCGCAATGACCATTTCATGTGCCAAAACTATGAGCTCAATGTTGTCTATGTATGAAAGATCAGGAACCTTGGTACATGCAACCTTAATATGAAATACCAATTCGTGCTCTCCAGCCAATTTCTCAAACACGGATCTCCCACATAGATCCTGTTGCATATCCTGAAACCTACTGTGATTTGACCTACACTTTACAAATATATCCAACTATTCCTGTTGAGACAATAATGGTCCTTTCTCTTACAAAAAGAAAGGAATTCCCCTATTTACCAATGGATTAATTAAATCAATCACTTATTTAATCTTATGACTTATAATATCCAGTTTTTCCTATACAATATCCAACATCTTGTACTTTCCAATCACTTTTCTAGCCCAAGATACAACAACAACTTTGTCTTGGATACCAAACCTTCTAACCTAATCTTCTGATAGACTACTTAGAAAGTTTATAGCATTCTAAGCTATCTGCATCAGTTTTTTATTCAATCCTTGTTTCACTGTCGAAATGTTCTGCTTGGCCACTTTCAGAACACTTTCCTGGTATGCAATATAATCTAGGTATAGTCTAAACTTATTGGCCTATCTAATAATTTCATCCCAAATCAAATGCATGGCCCCTTGTAAATCCATTTGGCCAATCACCTGATTTGATAACTCGACATTTTGGTTTATTAATTCTTGAAATTTCTCCTCAAGCTTCTTCATCTCTTCTTCTTTTTTCAAAGCCATATATTCCATATTCTAATTTTGTTACTTCAACCCCATAAGTTCTAAATCCTTCAGGTTCACCTGAGACATTACTTTAGAGAGAGATGTTGCATCTATGTCTCCAGAAGGAACAATGGATTGATTTACCATTTATTCACATTTTTCCTATAATTCCTTCTCTTTGGCTGCCATATTAGCTTTTAGAACCTTTTCACTCTCTACCAGAATCTTAACATCTTTTTCCCATTGCTTTTCCTTTCCTTCAAGCTTTAACAGCTTGGATTTGCAATCTGTAAGTTCAGTGTTTAATGCTTTGTTTTCCTTCTCAAACTCTGTCAATTCTGAAGTCTGAATTAGCAGAGTAGAAGGAATTTTCAATTTCTTTTTCAACACTTGAACCTCTTTCTCTTTCTCATCAAATAACTTTTGATCTATTGCTCCTTTATTTGATTTCCCATCAACTTTCAACAAATCATCCTGCAAATTTTTAATCTTGATTCAAAGGGCCTTATTCTCAAATTTTTCCTTCCTTAAGAGGTCCTGACCTCTCTTTTTATTTGACCCCAACTTAGAAACCTGCAATGTAGATTTGAGCAGCCTTGTATATAAAATATCACCTGTCTCCCTATGAAAATGTATCATATATGTAGTAGGTATATTTTCTAAATTTACATTCACCTCTGACACCTTGTTGCCTACAGTCATGGCCACACTTAGGGTATGTTTGGTATGATCCCTTATAGTCTTCAATGTTACATCTGGCTTGGTCTACTAGCTTACCTCTTCATACAATTTCACTGTCTCATCAAAGGTTTTATCATATTTTTCCCTATATGTATTCAACCATTCCTCTTTTGATAAATACTTGTTTGGACTCAATCCATCAAAAACATATTCTTTAAGTTCTAGACCAGCTACTTTTGGTTTTTCCTATTTCTGTTTTTCTTGCTTCTGCCTGTATTTCACACTACTCTTCTTTACATGTACCATTTGTCCTTCTTGTTCGATTTTCTACTTATTTGGTGTGCTAGTAGTGTCTAATTCTTCAATATCCATGAAATATGAATGATCTCTCTTCTTTGAAGTCCCTAAAAAACTTATTAAGGATGAAACATTTCCAGCAACTGCAACTATATTAAATAGGTCCATTGGGGGAGAATTATTCCCAGGAAAGGAAGATACATAATCTTGTTCCATGTTGACATTGTCTAGAGTTTTGTTAGGATAATCTTCCCAATTATCCTCCTTGAGTCCAGCTACTTCACTGTGTTCAAATGCTTTGTTGTTATTTTCCTATCTTCTTATAGAAATCACCTGATGTAGATCATAATTAATTGCAGTTCCTAAAGAAAACCCCATGATCTTGAGAATATTATCATTATGGGTAGAGAAACCCTACACTTTACATCATATGGCCCTGCCTCCCAGGGAAACTTCATATACAAACTCTTCTTGAATCTTAAGATATCGTATTCTTCAACTATAAGCTTCTGTCTAAGAAATTCTAGAGAGAAGATCCTAGTTGTCAAAAAGGCTGGAAGAATATAGGGCTGGTGCACAAAACCATACAATCTTATAACTGTTTCAAATTTTGAAAGGAACCAATTTCCTATCATTTTACTTTGAGACAGTTCTAACGTTTCCTTCATTTATGGTAACACCCTAGTGTTATAGTTGATTTTACCACTCCAAGTGAATCACTCTGGTATGGCCTTCCCCTGTCCCTCTGCAAACTCCTTAGACCCCTTGGACAATTTTTTGTCCTTTGATGTTTCCTAGACCATCCCTATAAACATGTGAAAAATGATACACACAACTTTTAAACCCCTAATCGCGTCTATACACGGGTTTGACCCCTAAAACTGTGTACATCGGGATGTGTACAAAATCCAAATCCTTTTGGAGTTTTCCTTGACATGGATCCGACTCACTTGACTCCTAGCCTTCCATATGCCCTGAGATCGCTCAAATTCGACCTTTCATTACCCCTTTGAAAAGCTATATAAGGAACTCTTTGATACATTGAAGGCATATGAGAGAATTGAGAGGAAAGAAACTATAGTCCATTGTTTCCATAACTTGTGCTTGAGTCTGCATCTTTTTGTCCCTTGGAGCACTTTTGTGTTCTTCCCAAGCTTGCATTTTTCTTGTGAGCTTACTATCGAGAGGTGGAGGATTGAGGTGGTGGAGGCCCAAGTGGGGGATTCAGTTTCTCCGATTTGCAGACGTGCCAACAAAGGTTTTATTCATTGTAATCTCTGATTTTATATTAATAGAAATATCTTTTCCTATCCAATAATGTATGTTTGAATGAATATTATATCCATGGATGATTTCAAATGCTTATACATTGTTGGTTATATATGCTAGAATAGATCTAACAACAATATATATAGTATGTGTGTCTTGTTTACTTGTTGTTGAGGAAGTAATCCATCAATTCAAGCTGAAGTTGGAAAGCTCAACGAGGATCTACTTCAACCATCCGGAATAAGGTACGAGGTCTGATCCTTTAGTGTTAGATAATTGATTTCTATTGCATATTGGAAAGGATTGATTTCTGGAGTCAAGATATCTATTGCGGTACCCCAATCCATAGGAATTTATCTCCGTAATAGAATTGGCGACTCCACTAGGGAGTTCCTAGTAGTTGTCCTTTGGGGGTTCTCTATCGGCATTCAATGACTTTGAATTGCTCTTTTTCTCTTGTTTCTGTGTCGGGTCTAGGGGTATGTTTGCCTGGTAGTGTCTGATTGGTGTGAATTTTGTCTCAGCTTGTCTGTTTGCCTTTATTTTTATGCATCTTTCTTCCTATACGTGAGTTTTTAACTCACAGTCGTGTATATACGCGGGTTTCACTGCTATTTCTGCGTACACATGTGGGTTTACTGCAAACAGTCACGTATGCCCTTAGTTTTGCCTTCTAGAGGAAGATAGATTGTTTCTGGGTGAATTTTGATTATTGCTGAGTCTCCTTTGATACTGCTAGAGTCTATATACACCTCTATTTCTGACCAGAAATGTTTTTTTTAGGGTAAAATTTCTTTTTTGAAGAATGTTCTTGTCATTGCATTTTTTATTTTTTGTTTTGGGATTAGTGCATTAGATTTCTTTTACCTTAGTACTTTTCTTGAGTGCTGATTGAGTGTGCTTGCAGAGTATGGGGGTTGTAGAGCCATTCTTTTGCTTTTATATCTCACTTTTATTTCA
>LPNX010405423.1:163443-195546 GCA_001517045.1 Pseudotsuga menziesii | reverse complement strand
AAAAATTTCAAATGTTTTATAATGTTTTGAATTTTTTACTATTTATAGAAATTTTTCAAATTTTTGAAAATTTTTACCACCTTTCCTATAGTTTGGACCATTTTTTGACTAATTTATGATGTAGGAGACCTTTTTGAGTGTCATTTCAGCCGTTGGATTGACCCATTCATACCGATTTTAGGTATCATATCTAAACTGGCATATAGTTTAGGTTTCATCACTGTTTGCATCTTGCATGACCTTATGACCGTTTCATTATAGCCTTAGGTACGAACCCACTCGATTATGCCAAGAAAACCTCTTGCTGTTTTAGAAGTAGCATGATATGAGTGGTAGAGCTTGACCTTACATGGGTACCCTAGTTAGTGCCTTAGTTGCATTCGGTGCACATGCTGACATTTTGTCCCTTAGGGTGTGGGAGTCTATTGTATAGTATTTCCATGACATTTTACAAGAGCCTCGTACTCCTCTTGATCTTTTGCTGCCCTATTTCCCTTAGGACTCCCTTATGTCAAGTTGTAATTGCATTATCATGATATTTTCCTACCGTATTGAGACTTACGCCAGCTTCCCTGACATTGAGTTTCAGCTATATAGCCCAAGCTTGTCTCATTTCTAGCCATGCAGAGCCATTTTATATATTCTTTGCAGCTTGATTCCCTATTTTTACCGGGAGGGGATTTTCCCCCGAGTGTCGCTATCCTACATATGTATCCTTGCATTGAGCATAGGTATGTTCCACTACTTGGAAATAGTTTTTTTTCCCATATGACACTCGTCTCCTCCTAGTCTGTAACTATAAAGTAGTTTTATTATTTTTCAAGCTTTTTAAATATTTGAAAAAGTCCAACAAAATTTCAAAAGACCAAAAACCCGAACAAGGAAAGATGTTATCTTTTAGTAGCTGTCGAGTCGTGTCGCCTTCAAATATAGCACTGTATATCACATCCGTTGGTTGGTTTTATAGTTTGACTTTAGGATATATACTCATTTATCTAAGTTTATCTCCACCAACTGGTTAAGCTTCCAGTCCCCATGGAGCCTCTGTCGATGCCTCCTGTGTCGCAGAGATGTCCCAGTTTTGTATATCAAGTCTATGCTGCCTTTATTTACTCACCATTCATTGTTATGCTCTTGTTCAAAGGAAGTTGAAACCTGAGTCGTCCATTCCTTAGTTATCTTGACTTTGCATGTCGGTCATTCTCGGTATAGTTACTAGTTCGTGCACCTTATGATCGAGTCCTTCCACATTATACAGATTTTCTAAGTACCTTGTGTTGGATGATGGGGGATGCCTTAATGCCCTCCTTCCAGCAGATTTCATCCCATCGAATTCAGATAATTTATTCTGGGATTGGAATCTGGAGTCATTTTTGAGTGCCTTGAGACTTGCAGTCATCAGTGTCAGGTTCTCTCGCCATCGACAATTTTTGGGAATACATCAATGTCCCCTGATGGATGGATCCTCTCAAGTGTTCAACCTCAACACATTTATTCACACTTGTTAGTTTGCACTCTAGTACCTTGATTCCCATTTTCATTATCGGTGGGTGATCTCGCATCTGTTAATGGTATACATCAATAACCGGTAATCAAATGATGGACTACTATGTTCGACCTCAACACCTCTATTCACATAGTAGGACATGTACTCTTAGCGGTTTGTGTAGAATACCTTCCAGATTGGTGGCATCTCTTATATGCTACGTCCTTGATTGTGCCAGTGTTCATGAGATTTCAGCTCTCGTGACTCGATTCCAGTATATGTCAGACATTTCCAACTATTATGGAGATCTTGATCCATTATACATCTTCAACCATTATGGAGATCATGATCCTTTGTATATCTTCATCATGGAGATTCTGATCTATGTATATTGTATGTGGTGATGACCACTTATGTGATATTTTGTACCATGCCTATTCATGGCCATTGTAATCTTATGTATCTGGGACTGCTATATGTATTTGTAGTTGTGTGCAGAGTTGTATCATTGTACTATGCTAATTGGGTGGCTGGTCTTCGGTTTGGGATCCTTCATCACTCCACTTCTGGGATGGACTTATAATGTATTTCGGCCATCGTATGACCCCTCTAACCTCACACATTAGGGGGCATCTGTTATAGCTAATTTTATCACTCCAAGTGAATCACTTTGGTATGGCCTTCCCCTATCCCTCTGCAGACTCCTTAGACCCCTTGGACCATTTTTTGTCCTTTGATGTTTCCTAGACTATCCTTATAAACATGTGAAAAATGATACATGCGAATTTTAAACCCCTAATCGCATATATACGTGGGTCTGACCCCTAAAACCGTGTACATCGGGATGTGTACAAAACCCAAATCCTTTTAGAGTTTTCCTTGACATGGATCCGACTCACTTGACTCCTGGCCTTCCATATGCCTTGAGATCACTCGGATTCGACCTTTCATTACCCCTTTGAAAATCTATATAAGGAACTCTTTGATACATTGAAGACATATGAGAGAATTGAGAGCAAAGAAACTATAGTCTATTGTTTCCAGAACTTGTGCTTGAGTCTACATCCCTTTGTCCCTTGGAGCACTTTTGTGTTCTTCCCAAGCTTTCCTTTTTCTTGTGAGCTTGCTATCGAGAGATGGAGGATTGAGGTGGTGGAGGCCCAAGTGGGGGATTCAGTTTCTCCAATTCACAGACGTGCCGATAGAGGTTGTATTCATTGTAATCTCTGATTTTATATTAATAGAAATATCTTTTCCTGTCCAATAATGTATGTTTGAATGAATATTATATCCATGGATGATTTCAAATGCTTATACATTGTTGATTATATATGCTAGAATATATCTAACACCAATATATATAGTATGCTTGTCTTCTTTACTTGTTGTTGAGGAAGTAATCCATCAATTCAAGCTGAAGCTGGAAAGCTCAACGGGGATCTACTTCAACCGTTCGGAATAAGGTACGAGGTTTGATCCTTTAGTGTTAGATAATTGATTGCTATTTCATATTGGAAAGGATTTATTTCTAGAGTCAAGTTGTCTGTTGTGGTACCCCAAGCCATAGGAATTTCTCTCCGTAACACCTGGGTAGTCTTTCTTGGAAGAAAACACGGTAAATTTATGCCATCAAACCATTCAGAAACTTGTAATAATTCTGGTTCATTTCATTTGTGATCACCAACTCAAGAAACTGTAAATTATATTCATTATGCGACACAAACATCCTCAGAAGAAAGGATTGGAACCTGAATACTCTGGTATTGTGGAAGTTAAATAACTGAGAATGAATGTTCTTAGCTAGTAACTCATCAAATTTAAGAAAACATGAATGAAAGGAATGACCTAGAACTTCTGACTCAATTTGGAAAGTACTCAAGATAAACAACAAACTCAATATTGACTTAGTAACATTGCCATTAGTATCTAGCCCAAAAAACTGACTAGCGAAAGTTATACAAGACTGTGTTTCTTCATTAAATAGAACCAGGTCAATGGGGTAAGACAAACCTATAACCTAACTATCAGGTTTCAAACATGACTTAAAAAAGGCTTCTTTTCTTTTAGCTGTGGACTCTTGGAAGAAATGTATAATATTTTCCTCTTTATATTCCTAATATAATTGAACAAAATCCTGTGGGATTGCTAGGGATTTGCATATAACAGAGGCTTGTACATGGAAAAGGATCCTAGACTTAGACTTATTCATAATGACTCCTTCAGCTTAAGAATAGTGATTTGCACACCACTCGACAAATTCAGGGAAGCTGGGGGTCTGGTCAATAGAGAAAAAGTAAAAGAAAGATTTAAAACCACCACAAGTATCACTACCCTGGTCCTTAAGGATTTTCAACTTATTCTTACTTATCTCAATGGTTTCATCCATTCAAATAGTATCAGTAATTTCAACACTCTTGTCTTCAAAACTCTTATCATCCCCCTAATAGGAAACCCCTAATTCTTCACTTTCGGCCACTTCTACCACTTCAATCTCATCCATTTTATCCATTTTCAAAAATACTTGGAAGGCTTCAAAATTCCTACCTCCTCAATTTGCACAGTGTTCCAATTTTTTTCCACGCTATAACTTCACACACATGTCAAGTTTATCATCAATACCACAGCTCAGACTAAAAAAAAAAAATGAAACTCCACATAGATGCTTTTATAATTTTTTATGTTTTATAAATGCAATGCACCTCCCATAATATACACCATATATTTGTTATTCTTCAAGATCTAAGCCCTCCATCTGCAAAATCTCAACACCAATGCTCCAGACTAACACCTGGCAGAACTTAATCCGGCGGAATTAATATTAACCCTTGATCTGGAACCTACCTTCATCAGAACCATCCAACTGTGGAAACTTTAATATTCTGCAAATCAATTTAGAACTGATTCGTCGAGAACCTCTCATTCGCAGATTGCACTCCAACCATCGACAACAACACGATCACTGTTGAAACTGTCGATCAATGTTGCTCCTACCACTTTCCACAGATTCAATTTTAAACTTTCTCTGCGCTAGTTCAATCCATGGAATTAATCCTGACCATAGTTATATTTCCTCTCTCATCCTATCCATTGAATATTTCCATTATTTAATCCATTCCATGAATTGGAAAATTTCTTTTATCCTCGCATCTCTAATCCCTAGAATGCTTCATCGTCATTGATCTACAATGCTTTAAATCTGGACCATCGACATTTACCCCCTTTTTCCTTGATTCCACCGATGGGATGATTTGAATTTATTCCTTCATGTTTCATCAGCGGAATGATATACCACCATATATCAAAACCTTCTTTCCATCCAATGGCCAATAACGAAATATCATGCTCACTCATTAACCTAAAGAGCGCTTCCACCCAAAATTTTCACATATGCATATTTTTAAAACCCTTCAATCAAATAATCTACAAATTTCAACTATGGTGCTAATAGATTCCAAGACCCAAATCATTTCCAAATGCATCATCAATTATCATATAATGTCCAAGGGTCATCATGGCTCCATTTATGTGGGTGCCAAACCTTCTCATGCATAATGATCATCTCCAAGGGTTCCATGAACCCAACAATGACTACATGAGCATCAAGATATTCATCAAGGGTTCAAAGTATTCATCAAGTCATTAATGCCCAAATCATCACTTTTAAGGACCATTAAGCCATTAAATGTGAGTCCAAGGGATTATTCAGGGCTTCTTCATTAAGTAAGGGCCAAGATCCATCATGCCATCACTTGTGGTATTTCTAGACCTTCTCCTCGGGTACCATGACACCATCAGAACATGAATGACCACATAATGGGTCATTAATGATTCTCCAACCCATATAGGGCTTAACCATCATCCAAAAATTCTTCAACACCATCTCTAGGGTCTTCAACATCATCACCAGAGTATTCAACATATTCAACAAGGTGGTGGCCTCAAGATTCAACCTTGTGGGTACAGGGACCTTGTCAACTGGGTACAAGGTGCTTCAAGGCATAAACCCACTCTGTAAGGGGTCCAAGAGACTGCAAGTGGGACTTGGTGGAATCAGTGACAACCTGTGGGGCCACTGCAATTCCATGTTGTCATCAATGACAATTTCATAAAAAATATCCCTGGTTTTGAATTGGAATCTTTTGAATCAAAATTATATAAATGATGTAAATATGATAGTATGGATTACTAGGGCATAGATAAAGGTCAAGGCTCAATTAGTGAACAACTAGGAATGTGTGATGTAGAAATTTTTATTTGGACATTCTAGTTTGATTGTTATGCTAAATCAAAACATATGTAAATATTATGTTGGAAACTAATAAAAATGGTCCAAGATGGTTGTGTAGCGCTAGAGGGTCTACTCTTCCACTAAAAGGGAGGAGTAAATGGGACCTATGGGAGACTAAATATTCTATTTCCAAGTGTCCACCTTAGAACTAATCCAATTTATTCCATTTTATTTAAATGATCAAGTTACACCATTTTTATACCTGCCGCAGCAGGTATATAGTAATCGGTTGCTAGTCAACCACCTTTGACCTTCTATTAGTTGCTTCCACCAAAAAAATCAAAATCTGTTTTCTAAAGTAAAACTTTAGAGTTTGCAAAAAAGTATTTTAAATTTTAATAAAAATATTTCAATTTGCTATTTTGTAAACTTCTGATTGGCCATCAAAAATGATGTCATTCTTGGAGTTTGGTATCTGGTTTTCACTTGACACATGGCAATGATGACATCAGCATTTATTTTCTTATTCAACTTGTTTAGAATTCTAAAATAAATATTATGTTGAAGTCTGAAAAAAGAAATATAGACATGTATATATACGCAGAGAGGTCTGTATATGCAAAAACCTCTTATTTACAAATATACCCCCGAACCCATTTTTACTCTGTTCTCGGTTTTTATGACTGGACGTGGTACAAGTTACAACGATACAATTCACGAACCCTAGACATATGCCCATCAAGAAAAGTCTGCAATTTATTAGCTCGGATATTTGTTTGGTGTTCTCATCTACTCTGATTTGGTGCTCCATGGGGACTGGTTCTGGGTCTAGATAGCAACGGGGTACAGAACCTTCTTCGCTCCTGTTGCATCCAGAATCACCTTGCTGAGTGGTTGTGGCTGCTGCTTTCCACTTAGAGCAGCAATTTTCTTCACATAGAATATATGGGATGCCCATTCTACCAGTTCAGGGGTCAAAATCCTGTACAGAAAGAAAATGCCATACCACATAGGGATGGTCACATAACGCTTTCCTCTACAAGCTCCTTCCACGATAGCCTTCGCACCGTCTTCCGTGTACACAACTGGATCAGGCCCAACTTGTATCTGCTCAGTTCAAAAATCAAATTTGGATTCAAGAAAGGATATGAAATTTCTGTAGAATATATAGAGAAGCACAACTACAAATATTAAAATATTTGTCTACCTAATGAGATTAAAATATATTTTTGAATGCTGAAATGAAATGCAAAAACAGTAGAATTATACACAAAGAAAGAAGCACAAGTAGATCATATATAGGGATAGGGAAGCCAAAGGGAAAGAGAGCTCATCAAGTATTGAGTTCAATATAAAGTGTAGGGTTTATTGAATAAGATATGTTTTAAAATTAAAGGGATAAGGGCATACGGGTTTAGGGCTAAGGGAAACTAAAGGGTTTAGGGTTTAAGGTTTAGGAGTTTGCTACGGAGCATCTTTGGAGTTTAAGGTTAAAGGGAAACTAAAGGGTTTAGGATTTAAGGTTAAGGGATTTAAGGATTAGGGGTTTTCTAGGTAGCATCCTTGGATTTAGAGATTTAGGTTTAGGGAATGGAGGCAGCAAGAAGATAGCAACTTACGTCCTGAGTTTCTTGGTCGACTACCTCCTCTCCTTCTTTACTGACAAAATTGCCTAACGTTATTTCCGAATCGATCCATCCTGGTGTTGCAACTGTAATGCCCATGGAAGAACCCAGCTCTGTTCTCAGACTATCGTAGAAATTGATCACTGCAGCTTTTGCCGCCTGAAATGTCCAATATTCAAGTCATATCAAACGCCAATTTCAAGTAGAATTATATCAATCAGTGTTTTCATGAACATAATAGAAATGTTCATAAACTTCCTGAAACGAGAAATGGATGACATATACATTGTAGATGCTCATCTGAGGCATTGGAAACCATCCTGCAGCAGAGGCAGTCACCACTATTCTACCGGAGGATTGCTTCAAATGGGGAAGTTCATAGTACGTAGGGTAAATGGTCCCCCAAAACGTGACATCCTGATAAAAAAATTATAACAACCAACACACATCAATCAACAAAACCCCGACCTGAAAGTGTTTAGTGAAAACACATCCTGTATTTTTACGGATTTTAATACTAAATTCATTCCCCTAACAGGTGGGGCAACAGGATGACCATAACATGTGGAAAAGCAGAAGTGTTTGCATCTTCAAAGAGAAAACTATTTGCTATTCCAGTGTTGTTCACTAGATGGTCCACTGTTGCATGAAATCACTGTATCAACTACTCATAATGAAACATGCATTTTTGTACAATAAATCATTATTGTATAGACTTCCACAATTATTATATTAGTCTGTGGAATTTCCAGCCTTCCACAACATACGAGATATACACAGGAGACTACAAGAAGAATATAGAATTTCCGTTAGACTAAAATAGGAGATATACACAGGGGACTACAAGAAGAATATCTTAGGATCGAGAAAGGGCTCTTACATGAACCATATAGATTGATAGTCTTGTCTATGAATTTCTTACAGTCTTCCTCTTTGGCCACATCTGCAGCAATCACATGAACGCTTTTAGCACCCAGAGACCGTGATTTCTCGGCAACAGGTTTCAGACATTCTTCCCTCCTGGCAACAAGCATCAGATTTGCTCCTTTCTTGGCATACAGATAGGCCATTTGCTGCAATAAACAATCGAAATACCATTAGTACAACTACAACAGAACACACAAAAGCACATAAAAATAATACCGCAATGCATTCTTTATTTATACACCTCTCCAATTCCAGAAGATGCACCAGTGATGAGAACTGTTTTCCCTCGCATATTCTCGCGAAAAATGAGGTGATAAAACCAAAATAACATCCGCATGAGTGCCAAAGGGGGCAAGACCACTGATAATAAGGCTATTGCTGTGGGAGGCAATGCCAAGTTAAGCACGCACTGCAACAAATCCATTCTTGTTTTCTTCTCCTGTGAAAACTCGACTGAAGCTAAAACTATTTTTTGTCGTGTGAAAATTGATCGATTGAAGCTAGAACTATGACCGTCTCTCGCAATGAAAATCCTGCAAAACAAACTCAGCTTTTATGTAAAATTGCACAAAGTTATAGATGTGATAGGCCATGCATGGCCTCTGTTATCTTCAAGTACGCGTGTTGGGGGAGGAATAAGCAGTGATCCACGTAGCTTACTTGGCAATTGTGGATACGCCACATTTTCTCTCATTCCATCAATTGATATGGTTAATCAAACCAACTTTAAGTCTCGCTGACTGTATTCCTTTTCTGTCAAAACCATCGAGAGTTTTATTTTAAAGGGTGGCTCAACAATATTAAAAAGAAACTCTATTTAATTTATCTCTAATAACAGGAACCATCAAAACTTAGTGGAGATGGTTTTTCTAAGGTTACGTAATTAATGAGTCAATAAATCAATAATATTAATAGCTATGGCTTTCTTAGAACAATTAAACTTCAACTTTAACTATAATATTATTGGATACAACTACTCAATTAATAGATACAACTATGAGCTTAATTCCATTGATGATACAACTATTAGCTTAACTTCAACTCTAATCACGGTTATATTAGATAGCTATTAGCTTAACTATTAGATACACCTATTAACTTAGCTCCAATGATTCTACAACTATTAGCTTAACTTCAACTCTAATCACGGTTATATTAGATAGCTATTAGCTTAACTATTAGATACAACTATTAGTTTAACTCCAATGATTGTATAGCTTAACTTCAACTCTAATTTCTTAAGGCTTCTAGTCGAAGTACATTTGGCATTTAGGAGTCTGAACTCCTAATAAAATTGTTAGAACTCCTAAGTTATTGTCGAACTCCTAATAAAATCCTTAAAACTCCTAATAAACTCCTCCAAACTCCTAATAAACTCCTCCATCTAGAAGTTGGGCATTTATCTAATTACACGGATAGGACTTTATATCTTTACACACATAAAAATATATATCTTAGAATTTTGGGTGGACTAGCATCAATTTTTTTTCATCTATGGACGAGAATGAGAAGTGTATTGCAAGTGTAGTGTTATATTGATTTTATGAGGGTCTTTCAAAATTCTAAATTAACAATTTACTTCTTGACAGTTCCATTGATGATAAAACTATTATCTTAACTTCAACTCCAATCACGACTTTTACTTGAAGTGCAATTGTTGATATATTAACTTTTGAATTAACTCCAATGATTCTACAACTATTAACTTAACTTCAACTCTAATCATAGTTATATATTACATAACTATTAGATTAACTATGACATAGTTATTGGTTATCTATAATAATGATACAACTATTAAATCAAATTTAAATGAACTTGGTAATAAAAAACTATTAGATGAATGTGTAGTTGTATTCCAAAGACTCCATCCAGAAGTCCAACTTGCATTGCCCAATAAACTTTCCATTTAGCAAGTAGCAACATGAGAACAATGAGTGAACAATGATAGACAACAAATTAACATATTAGTAAAAAATATTTTTAATAGAGAAACATTATCAATTTGTCAAATATATTCCTTTAATCTTATTAATTTGGTTGTTGCTAGTTATGAAAATAATTTGAAACTATGGAGCAAAAGTTTCTTTTATTTTCTGAAATGTATGCAGATTTTTATATAGATATAAAATATCAAATTATTATAAAATAAAATTTATTCATGGGTGTGATCTAAGCCAGGTCTAATCACAATTTTTTACACTAGAAGCCACTCAAGCAACATAGAAAAATTCAAAAGAAAATTTATATCTTTATAAATTTTAATATCATTTTCTTTATTTTTCCATTTTTCATATAATAAATTAATATTCCTTTTATTCATAACTCGAATAAGGTTTTCTTCACTAAAATATGTACATACAAGGCGATTTATACAAAGAGGTAAGGAAATATCCATAATTGTATATTAGTATAATATAATTTATAATTTTAGTAAAGTAGCAGGTATATAGTAATCGGTTGCTAGTCAACTGAACCTTTGACCTTCTATTAGTTGCCGCCACCAAAAAATTAAAATTTGTTTTCTAAAGTTAAACTTTAGAGTTTGTAAAAAAATATTTTAAATTTTAATAAAAATATTTGCATTTGCTATTTTGTAAACTTCTAATTGGCCAATCAGAAATGATGTCATTCTTGGAGTTTGGTATCTGGTTTTCACTTGACACATGGCAATGATGACATCAACATTTATTTTCTTAAGCGAAAGGTACTAAGCGACTTCGTTGCTTATTCAACTTGTTTACTATTAAATCCAATCATTGTATGCATGTGTGAGGTTGATGGGAAACATCACCTAATGTAGTTATTTAAGCACAGGGGTGAATGCACTTTTGTGATAGTATGCCAACTATAACAAGTACTTTTCTTTTATGTTCAAAATTTATGTCATATTTATTTTCACTGTCATCTCATATCCTTTGGATTGAACACCCATTCTCTCATATTCTCATGCATATCTACACAACGTAGAGCTCCCTCATGTTGTTCATGACCATTACCAAACTGTGTATAACCCATAAATTCAAATTAAAAGATACGACTGTATATTTGAAGGGAAAATATATGGTTTTACGTGAGCATATAGGTTTGGAAGGTAGGAACCTTTACCCATTGAGTTTTTCTCCTCACAGATGCTTGAGAATCCATGATTTAACATTAAATAAGGTTCTCCAATAACATACAAAAGGTTGGAATATTTTGCATACACAATAAGAATTATAAGGGTTGGATTTCCTAAAGGAACAATGATCAATGAAGGGTAATTCCTTCCTTATGGTGGTAGTTGTAAAGAGTTCCATGGATGTAATGGTTGAGCGAGATCCTTATAGTGTTGATAATTTTTCTAAGCATAGAGAGAAGAATGTGTTGTGCACAGAGAGAGAGAGAAGCTTGTACGTGCTACCTTCTTCCTGGTGGCCTCATAGCCCAACTTGGGGTGGACTCTCATCATAAAGAGTATATGATAAACAAAGTTCCTATAGTTGGGTGGAAAATCAGTCTTACACAATTAGTTGCTTGGACATTATTTGTTTAAAGATAAATATTCTCTTGTATTTGAATCTGCAATGTTTTTATTTGATGCCTATGCTAATTATGCTTCTATATGCATGTTATTTGCATGTGGATAGAGTTGTTTCTACTGTGTGTTTTTTCTTACACATCTGCACATGTATTTTAAATGTTATGAATTCATTATGGTTATGGGGAAAAGTTTAGAATCCCAAAACTCATGCATGCCCCCTCTTGGTTAAATTGATGGATGGGGACATGATAGAGTGGTATCAAAGCTCTTGGTTGTAGCAGGTTGTATGTGATATAAATTGACTCTTACAAGAAGAAATCATGAATTTTATATAAAAGAATTTTTTTTTTAAGTGACAGATAAAGGAACATAAGTAATTTTGAAACCATCCCCCTCATTGTCGAATTCAAATTTCCATAATTATGAAAATTTAAAAATTTTCTAATTTTAAAGTCGACCCCACTTGTGCCACATGGATGGGTGATGTGGTAGAGACACATGGGTAGGATTTATGATGTGGAGGAGTGAGGTAAGTAGAGAGTGTGATGTATACTATCCACATCATATTTGGGAATGATTGACTACATGTGATAGAGTGCAAAGGAATATGAAGACCATACCATGGTGCGATGGTGGAGATCAATGACTGATAGTAATTTAGGATGGTGAATATGTGAGAGGGTTAATTAATTGGTATGATCCTGAATTGAAAAACCACCAAAAGTGACATGTCTCCCTCTCATTCGTTCAGGATAGTAAAGATAGTTTCAGTAAACCACTTTCCCATGGAGCCTAAAACTACTTTTGGTATGACATGTGGTGATGTGATGTGGAGAGACATGATATGGAATGCTAGGACCCCTTTTGTTCATGTAAGTATTATAAAATTATGTGGATTTGATTAATGGCTACCATTCCTTCAGGACATGGAACTTGTGCAACAATTAACATTTTTAAATGTGCTTAAAATAGTAAACCACCTTGTTATGTGTTGTCAACTTGTTTACTTGGGCTTGTAAAATACGCTTTGTAAAAACACCTATGTTTAATAAGTGGTAATGTGACGTGGGATGGCATTGGAAGGGCACAAATCACAGGAAAATTAATGGTTTCCATAGCTGAATTTTAAATTCCATAAATTGAGAATTGGTGTCAATATTACGTGTTAGATTTCACAAAATCAAAATAATTATGAACAAAAATGAGGGTGATACCATCAACCTTCCCTACAGTGGTAGAATATGCAAGGGGGAAATCCCCCTCGACCCCCATTGTCCTCTAGAGACATCATAAATTCTAAGAATTTCCTTGTGATGATGATAGGACTAATGGAAATGGGAAATGTTAAATTTCTCCATTGAATAAAGGAACAACCGTGAAAAATTATACTATGAAGGAGTGATTCAAATGTTTCTATAATTTGATCAGAAACAATGCATGTAACCGTAATTTGACAAATTTCCAAAAGGGATAATTCCTATATTACATTAAAATTAAATATTATATTTTTCTAAGAATATAATGCACCTAAAAAATGTGCTTATATGAACACTTTTGCATATTCAAAATCATATCAGGTACATTTAAAGGTTAACAATTAGTATAGTGCAGTTGGGAAATCCTTGGTCTTGATTGGTACAAAAATATTTCCATAATGGATGATGCACATGATCCTTATGCAACTAAAACATATGTCATGGGATATAACATTAAGGTTGAGAGTTCATAGACAAAACCCAATGGACAAATAAATCAAGTAACCCTCATGGACAATACAAAACCATGAGGATCCTCATAGTGGAATCACAAAGTTATAGAAAAGGCAATGAGAGGATGTTTCGAGATAAGGAAGAATAGAATCAATTGAATGCATATATTCTCCAAATATTAATAGAAATTTAGAAGAATTTTCACCATGGGAAACACTCAAAAAATTAGGAGATATCGGGTGTAGTTCAAGGAGGAATTCCTACAATAGGTCCCATAGTTCAAGAAGAGTTTCTAGAGACATGACATAAACTTTAGAAATTTCTTCTAGTGAGTCATATAACTATAAAATACATTGAATATTTAATATATTCACCTCATATGAATAAGATGAATATTCTTTTCAAGAACAACTCACATGGATAATTTAGGAATGACAAACCTCCTACTTTTGATGGTCAAGTAAAATATCGTTGAGAATCCAAGGCTTGGTTTCTTGGGATGATGAAGTATTTCCAAGTCCAAGACTACTCAAGAAACATGAAGGAAATGATTTCCTTATTAAATATTAATGGAAGATAATGTATATGGTGGTATCACCTTAGTAAAGTGGAGAAGTTCAATGAAAGGAAGATTGTGTTGAAGCAATTAAAGAATTACTTGAAGCAAATGTACCTCTATGATAGGTACTAGGATGACAAAATCAAATATTTCCATTAGTTGAAAATTTTAAAATGGCCATGGAGGATTATGCCAATAAGTTCTTAGATATGTTGCATTATGCCATGTATATCAAAGATGATAAGGTGAAAATTCAACATTTTGTAAGTATACTACCTCAACCATACAAGGACCAAACTGAGTTTAATGAACCTCAAACTTTATATGAGACCATAAGGAAGGCCAAGTATTTTTATGATAAAAAAAAATCAAGCCAAAATTCCATCAGTCATGGAAGGATAAGAAAAATTAGAAGTTTTACCAAATAAATAAGGGGTTCAAACCTCCTCATTTAAGAAATTATAAAAGGGAATCCATCTAGGATGTTGAGAGACAAGCTAAGAGAGCTAAGAGATCCAATTCAATGTTGCGGATGTGGAAAGGGACATTTTCTTAAAAACCATCCACATCAAAATGGGAGTAAAAAGAATTTTCACAACATCCAACAAGATGAAACTGGGTTAAGTGATAAGGACCATCCCTAGATTCTATGTTATACTAAAGAACTTCCAAATATACCATCAATTAGTTATGGTTGATGTTAAAGGTAATATTGCTAAAAAATCTATGTTTATTTTGATTTATTTGTATCTACTCATAGTTATATCACTCCAAAAATGGTTGAGATTTGTTCTTTTAAGAAATAAAAGCATGGTAAATCATGGTTGCTCCAACTAGCCATTGGAACCAAGATGAAATTTAGTGAAATGGTAGAAAAATGTCCATTAGAAATGGATGTAATTTTCAGATCAGAAAATTTGAATATTTTTCCACTTGGTTCCTATGATATTCTCGTTGAAAATGACTGGTTGGAAGCACACAAAATTGGACTTGATTACTACACCAAGAATTTTGAATGCATTGATAAAGGGAACCCAAGGGTAGTAAAGGGAATTCCAAAGGTGGTTTATATTAGGCATATTTCAGGCATACAACTTAATAATTTATGTAGGAAAGGTTTCTAATTATATGAAACTCATGTTTTGGATTAAAAAAATCAAAATTCCCAAGTTGGAGTACTATCATATGTTGCAATAATTTAGGTGTTTGTTTTCAAATGAAGTGCCAAAACTTCTTCTGAAGAGTAACATTGATTTCACAATTGACCTTGTTCCAAGAGTTGCACCAGTGTTTAGGACACCTTACAAAATGAGTACATCGCAATTATTAGATCTGAAAATG
The DNA here is from genome assembly GCA_001517045.1 of Pseudotsuga menziesii. Classification (NCBI taxonomy): domain Eukaryota; kingdom Viridiplantae; phylum Streptophyta; class Pinopsida; order Pinales; family Pinaceae; genus Pseudotsuga; species Pseudotsuga menziesii. The sequence continues at coordinate 180,148 of LPNX010405423.1, read as the reverse complement.
CAATTGAAAAAATTGTTGGAAAAGAAGTACATTTATCCAAGTGTGTCTCCATGGGGAGTACCCATGCTATTTGTGAAAAGTAAAGATGGAACATTCAGGTTATGTATCGATTAAAAATATTTTAACAAAATTACAATGGAAAAAAAAATACGCATTACCTCAAATCGATGATCTTTTTTATCAGATAAGAGGGGAAATGTATTTTCAAATATTCACTTGAGTCTTGGTTACCATCAAGTGAGAATGAAGAAATAATACATTCACAATACAACCTTTAGAACAAGGTTTGAACACTTTGTGGTGGTTTCATTTGGTCTTACCAATGCACCAATGGCATTCATGTGTCTTACGAATAATGTTTTCGGTAGATATTTTGACAAGATTATTCTTGTTTTCTAGATGACATTTTTATTTAGTCTAAGAATGAAGAAGACAATGAAGAAAATTTGAGAATGGATTTGAAATTGATAAGGGACCAAAATTTGTATGCAAATATAAGAAAGTGTTATTTCTAAAAAAATAAAATTCATTATTTGGGTCACATTATTTAAGAGAAAGGAATATTAGTGGATCTAAAAATGATTGGATCCATAATGAGTTGGTCAACTCCAAGGAATGTGACAAATGTGATATCGTTTATGGGTTTTGCTAGTTATTATAAAAGGTTTATTGAAATATTATCCAAGGTTTCACACATGCAATCACTTCTTTTCAAAATAAGGGAATAAATTTTGAATGAACACATAAATGTGAAGAAAGTTCTAGTTGTTGAAGAAACTTATTATAAGTGTCCCAATTCTAAAACTTAAAAGCCAAAAAATTTTTGTGGTATGTATATATGCATGGAAATAGGGAATTTGATGTCTTCTCTTCCTCTCCTTCAACTCTAGATAACCATTAGGATATATTATATTTTCATCCTTGTATAGGAATATATATGACTCATGTAATATTCCAATCATTTGATTTCCTTGTCATCATCATCATCCTGATCCTCCTCAACCACCTATCTATACTCCATGTCAACTCAAGTAGCCTTGCCACCAACTCACCAATTCCTCCAACTAGTTTTATATTTTATTTATGACTTGGTCAGCTCAACAGAAGTCAAATCATGGTATTCTCCTGGCCTTTTGGGATTCATTATGACTTCCTTCGTTGTGAAGAAATTTGACTCCTTCCTGCAACTCTTGGCAATGTATCATATGCTTATCCGGTCCTCCACTAACCATTCCCTTGTTAACCATCTTCATCGACTATTTACTCCAACATGATTGTTTGGGATCACATTTCCCTTTCCTTCACTTGAAAGGTTGTTATCCCCCTTCAAAATGAATTCCTGTTGCTTATCTTCATCAGTTAGTCATAGGGACAAATTCCCCTACATCAGACTCTCAGGGTACAAAAAGAACTATGTCCTCGGTTATAATCTTCTGATTCATATTCAACCTTTTCTTCTATTTTAAGTGTCAATTCCATACTCTGTAATAGTTACAAGTTGGCACACTCTTCTGAAATCTTCTACTTCTTTCCTTATTTAGATTATTTCTCACCACAAACCTATGCTTGGTTTCGGTCTTGTGGATTCTCATCTGACTTTCCCAAAACCGATTGAATTTTCTCGACCTCCTCTGTAACGATGCCATCCTTTGAGGACTCATCCAACTGACTCAAACTCTAAGTCAAGTCCTTCTAGTTGGTGTTTCTTCCTATTTAAAACCTCATTATCTTATAATATATTATCATTGTTTCCTACACCACAGTCTTCTTAGCATTCTCGCCACTTATTTCCTATGTGCTTATGCATAGGTACTCTTTCAACCCTCTGGTCAAAACATTCACCCCCACAAGGACTTCTTGCATACTCTTCTCTATTCTACCTTCTCCTTTTCCAACAACATCTCATCGGTGTCCTTCCTATTCTTCTATAGTTATCACCTCTGTTCCTTACTCTCTTTTCCTAGACCCTCTATCATGAAGGTCATCATTCACATTTATTTCATCAACTATTTTCTTAACCGATTTCACTATTTCCTCAATAAAACTTCCATATGGATACTCTTCTATCTTATCGTGTTTTTTTTCATCCTAATATTATTTCCTTGTTGGTCACAACAAATCAACCATTTATTTAAACAATCTTCTCTTTAGGATGGGTCCTTTCAAAACCATTTTGTAACATCTCTCACTCTTCTTGGGAGCATTCCATGATCCCATCCTCTGTAGGATTTTGTTCTTCCTCATAATGCATGTCATAGCATGGCCTTTGTTCTTGTCCTATAATTTCCAATATCTCCTCTATATGCTCATCGACTATTTTCATCTCCTCTGTTGGGATTATAATCCTCCCTTGTCCAATTTGGTCATATATCTAAATCAGGAGTCATGTCTAAATTGGGAGTCCTTTTAGTCTATTTTTAGTCACTAGCACCATTGGGTCCACTTGGCCTAATTGGGGCACATGTACCAGTTAGTAAAGTGTATGGAACAGTAATTGAGGCCAACTGCCATTGATTGCACTTTCATGCATCAGTTTAGGATCCTCCTAGATTAATCGCTACAAATTAGGAGCCACTAGGAGTGTCGATACCAACCTCCATCAGTTGAGTTTAGTTGGTGACTAGTCAAGCTCAGTTAGGAGTCACTTCCATTCAATTCTAGTTCCCTACATTCATTTCTACTCAGTTAGCGCTAGGATTACATGGATGCATGCAAGTGAGGCGCATTTACTCACCTACCTCAGTCAGTTAAACTAGTTAGCACTGAATTAGACACTTGAGTTGTGATTTTGAACTCTGATAATGATTTAGACAAGGTCAGTTAACCATTCAGTCAAGTAGAGTCAAACCAATTCTAATTTCCTCACATGGATTCAAATTGCATGAGGCTATTTATTCATTGTACTTCATTGTAATTAATTATCTAATTACTTTTGATTAATGAAAGCATTCACAATTGCAAGCCATTTTTGCACTGTTTCGTTCTTCAATTGCTGAGTATTTTGTATTATCTATATTGTGAGTTGTGTCTTGGTCCACAGATCTATGTGCTCAATTTAATATCCTCTACAGTGAGGGTTCTCTTCATTGTCATCAGGATCTTCATCAACTTGTCCTAATTGAATTACATTTAAATCCCCAACGTTGTCTCTAATCCTTCTGTAATGAGCATTGTCTCTCTTAGTTCATCGCATATTTTCACCAAGGTTGTTTCCTTAGACAAAATCCTCTTATCTGCGCCCTCTCTCTACACGGTCTCCATCTGGACTCCTCCACTAAGTCCTTTCTTTTTCTTTTTCCTAGAAGTTATACATAGCTTTCCTATTGGAAGCACGTTATTATTAAGACTCTTACAAATATCAATTCCACCTTCCAATATTTTGGATATCATATGGGTTCGCCTATTCTCCATTAGGTACTCCACCAAACATTCCATTACTAGAGATACCCAAATCTTGCGGTATTAATCCCTATCATTGGAAAACTAGATCTAATGCTCTCATCGAAGTTTCCCCCATTTATCCAACTTGCATGCCTTCAAATATACCCACAACCGTAGTTGTGATGCTACAGCTTCCTCAAACCTCATAGGTTTCTTTGGTTCCGCAACTCTCTTGTGGTATAACTCTACCCCAACCTGCATGGGAGTTATCTCTTCCTTCATATCCCTACCCAACTATAGTTGGATTTTTTTTCTTCCATGTCCAATCAAAACTAAACTCTTTATGTAGGACACTCCTCTGGATATGATACCAACTGATGTAAACATTACATGGGTTGGCTTCAAGTTAGGTTGCACAACATAATGCAATAGACACTCACACATCAAGATGTTAAATATTATGAATTTATATTAATTGGAAGAACAAATTACATTAGGATGATTTACAACAATGGTGAAGTCCCATATGGATTGATCATCCTATTCTATTACAATGAAACTTATAACAAAGGTTATACCATAGATCCTATCTAGATTGTGAAGGCAAAGCTAGAAAATGTTCCCTTCCTATCCGTCAAATGTTGTATTTATATCCTACTTTCACCACCTTAAATTCCTACTCTAACAACTTCTATAAGTATTTGGATTGTTTTTGGACCTCCATGGTGCATAATGCCATTTTTTATCCTCAACCACCATCATTACTCTGCAATAAATTCTTCACCAACTCCCACAACACCCTTGGTTCCTTTACATACTTCATCTTTTTTTTTGGTCTACTCTCAACCAATACCGACAATCCTCTCTGAAATTTTCCTATTGTGACATCCTTGTAGTCCATATTCCCTTGATATATATCCCAAGTTCCCCCTCACCTCTATTTCATTTTCATCCCAACCAATTCATGTTGGTTCCCTTTATTCGTCAGTCAATCCATCGAATTCAATGCTTCCTTGGGTCAACATAACGACCAAATCTTTCTTCAAATGCCCCTATCTCTCCCATTGGTATCATTACAACCTTTCCTTTTCACCAGCCATTCTACTCTTGAATACCTTTACCTTTAGTTGACTCAAATATCCATCGATATCTCTAGCTTTTCTGGTCTTTGACTGACCACTTATTTTTTCATATTGAACTTCACTCATTGACCTTATGTTTACCCCAACCAACAAAAAATGATATCCATATCAATTACAAATAATTCATCTTCACTACATTGAATTATTCCCTCACTAAATGCTCTACTTCCACCTTAACTAGTACAAGGTTGGTCTCTCACCTTGACTACAACTTGGTCCATATCTATCCCTTTCCTTAGGAACAACTTGCTCATTTTTTTTCTTGTCTAGAGGATATCTTATTCGAATCCAATTGATTCTTGACCACTTGACCATTTCTCTGGTCGTTCTTATTTCCAAGTTATATTCAAGTCCAACTTCCTTTTTTCTCTTATTCCTCGATTGTTCTACTCTAGTCGAATCCCCTTGACCATTAGGTCTACTTTGTCTTAGTTGTAAGACCTTGTCTTCTCTTTATTTCCTCCAATTCTTTGTATACCTTTAGGATATATTATAATTTCATCCTTGGATGGGATTATCTATGACTCCAGTCATCTTTCAATACCATAATTTCCTCATCGTCATCATCATGCTTATCCCCCTCAACCACATAACTATAGTCGACCTAAAATCCATCAACCTTGACACTAACTAGCCTAGTGCTCTTACTAGACTTATATTTCATCTATGCCTTATCCAACTAGACTTAAGTTGTATCATGGTATTCTCTTGGACTTCTAGGATTGACTACCCTTTCCTTCACCATGAAGAAATTCAACTCCTTCCCGCGACTCTTAGCTCTATATCCTTGCTGACCAGTTCCCTTGTAAATTATCTCCGTCAACTATTATACTTTGACCAAACTATTTGGGCTCACACACTAAAATTTAATTCTCCAAGAAGGTTATCACCCCCCTTCCAAACAACTTCCCATTCATTATCTTCATCAGTCATCCATAGGGCCAAATGCCCCTTCATCAGAATTAGAGGACTTGATCTTATGCAATACAATCATGTGGTATGTTATGAATCAAGGAAGCTGAAAGAGAATGATAAAAATTGTTCTACCCATGAATTAGAGCTTTCTTTCATAATGCATGTGTTGAAGGTGTGGAGGAGCTATTTATTGGGTAGAAAATTTGAGCTTAAGGACATACCACTGTGGTTTGAAATATTTATTTGAGTAACCAACACTAATGCCAGGTAGGCTAAATGGATGAAACTTTTATGTGAATTTGATTTTGATATCAAACATGTAAAGTTGAAAGAAAATATAATGGATGATACATTCAATAGAAAAATACATGTGGAAGCCATTAGCATTTTCCAATCAGATTTGAGGAAATACATTTCATACATGTTAAATACACATATAAAAAAGAATCCATTGCAATGATTTTCTTGAAGGAGATATTCATGTTGCATGGGTTTCCTCAAGAAATAATTTTAGACAGGGACATCAATTTCAGTTCAAATTTGTGGAAAATTAGTTTTGTAGATGGGAAAAAAGAAAGAGTAAATCGGGTTCTTGAAGATATTATTCACATGTATGTGATAGACATATCATCCAATTGGGACATTTATCTACACTTCCAGGTAGAGGTTGCATATAATAATGGGAAACAAGCATTGCGAGGAATGAGTCCATTTGAATATTTGTATGTAAAAATTGTGGAGTAGCAGTGACTTGGGATAATGCAGTGAACGAAATTTTAATTGGGATGGAATTAATTAAGGAAATGGAAGAAGTGGCTAAAACGATTAGGTAGAATTTAAAGGAAACCCAAGATAGACAGAAAATATATTCAACTAAGAACATAATGCATAGAAAATTCAGTGCTTGGGATCATGTTTACCTTAGAGTGAGGCCAAGGAAGAGTTACTTAAAACTTGGAATTCATGCCAAACTATCACCAAGATATTGTGGGCCATTTGAAATGCTTGATAGGATAGGACCAGTTGCATATAGAATTGGATTTCCTTCTAACACAAGAGCTCATAATTCCTTTCATGTTTCTTTGCTTAAGAAATATGTACATGATATTAACCTTGTGATTGATTGGGATGTGATTTAGGTTGAACTTGAGGGAGAGTTCCAAACCAGTCCACTATGCATCCTATACAGGAAGGTAAAATTGATCTAGAATTGAACTATCAGGTAGGTAAAGGTGAAATGGAAGAACTTTGGTCTTGATGAGTCTACTTGGGAGCTAGAGGATGCCATGAGATAGGCATATCCATTTTTGTTATAATTTTGAACAAGAACCGATGATGGTGTTATTCCAAAGGGGAGGGATAATTGTAATAACCTTGGTTTTGACTTGGAATGTATTAAATAAAAATTATGGAAATGATGTAAATATGCTAGTATGGATTCCTAGTACAGAGCTCAAGGAAAAGGCCCAACTAGTGAATAATCAGGCATGTATGATGTAAATATTTTTTATTTGGACTGTATGATTGGAATTCCATACTAACTTTAATGATATCTAAATATTATGAGGAAAAATAATAAAAATGTTCCAAAATGGTTGTGTAAAGATCACTAGAAGGGGTATAATTCTACTAGAGGGGAGTAGGGAAGGGGGCCTTTGGGAGACTAATCCTCAGCTATTTCCACTTGTCAACCTTAGAACTCATATAATTTATACCATGTGCTTTAAATGAGCCAATTACTCCCTTTTGAATATTAAATAAAATCATTCAATGCACATGTGAGGTTCGTGGGAAAAGTCATCTCATGAAGTTATTGAAGCATGGGAGTGAATGCACTTTTGTAATAGTATGTTAGTTGTGAGAAGTCCTTTCCTTATATGGATAGAAGTTAGGTTAGTTGTATTTTTACCATAATATCATATTATTTGGAGTCAACACTCCTTATCTAATTCTCTCGTGAATATATACACTGCATAGAACTCCCTATTGTTGTTCATGACCATTACCAGATTGTGTATAGCCCATAAATTCAAATTTAGAGATAGTGTTGTAGCTTTGAAGGGAAAATAGATGGTTGTAGGTGAGCATTAATATAGGTTGGTGTTTCATGTGGGTGGTGAGAACTTGAGGTTCATTTATTGAGAGATATATTTCCTAGTTGGATTGTCTAGGCATGGGGTATGGGAGACAACCAAATCAACTATGGTAGGGTCTTGCATGATGGATGGGATTACGAACCAATATTATGGTGGTGATGAGGGCACAGTTAGCTTGAGACAATTTTTTGTGAGCCACCTTACTAGTCTCTCCATATGTGAAGTGGTGACCATGGTGTTCAGGGTATTTGGGTCATCTTTGCTACATAGGATGACCAAGAGGTAGCTACTACTAGTGGAGAGGATGATAACAGGTCATCAGGTAGCATGGGGGATAATGTTGCGTGAGATCAAAATGGCGTAGTTGACAAATTATCAAGGATCGTGGTCATATGACATTCCAACATGGGATTGTGATATTGATCCGTCGGATATCAACTTGAGTGCATTAAAATTTTTTAAAGAATGCGTTTATCAGTTTGCTTAATTCATGAAACAACATTAACAGAAATTAAATGCTTAAAATAGAAATGAAAAGAAAAACTGATAAACAGATGTGGGAAAAAAAACACAGAATCAGAGAGTCAAAAACAGAAGTTGATAATGGAGTTCACCCCCTTCACTAGGCTATGTCTCTGGGTCCCTCTCCAATGGGTACCGATCCAATTAATCTCTTTAAAATGGTACAAAAATGGTTCTGGAATCAACTTCAGCAACTGTAAACAGGATGCTATACAAAGTATTCAAGACCTCTCTTCTGGAAATTACAATTAGCCTTCAAAAGGAAAAGAAAGCTAAAATTATAACAGAGAATGTCGACTTCCCCAGCAACAGCATCTAGAAACTTCACAGCAAAACTCTTGGTGCTTCTTCTTTTTTTTATCTCTGCAAGCTTCTCATAACTGAAAAGTGATGCTCAGTGCTCTAAACAATCTGAACCCCCCCCCTCCAATGTGGCTAGAATCGTCTATTTAAGCGTTCAGTGGGAGGATAAGTAACGGGTTCGATTCGTCTGCTACCCATCTTTTCATATTCCATCTATATTATGGTTATCATATAACCATATGCTATCTATCGAAATGTTTCAACTGGCTGTACATATCACGTTACATTCATTTCTGTTCCTCTAAATGTGGTAGCAATTCCCAACGGTTCCATCTAATACCATATATGGTATTGTTATCCCGCCACACAATGGATATCTGTCACATTTAGAGCTGTTCCGAATATATCCGTTGTCGCAGCATATAACTAAAATCCACAAATGTCACAGCATACAACTAAACTCCACAAATGTCGTAGCATACAACTAAACTCCACAAATGTTGTAGCATACAACTAAACTCCACAAATGTCGCAGCAAACGTGACCACGCACCCTCATCTAACCGCCAGACTAGTGCCATTTAACCGTGCACAAGACCACTAGAGGGTATACACTTGACCGCGCGGTATTTTCAAAAACCATTCGAGGTTCCACTTGATGGTACGTAAGACCGCCAGAACGTTGCCAACTAACTGCGCGATCATGTTACAAACCATTTTATATTACCTCTTGACGGTGCACAAACCACCAGATGCCAAGTATTAACTGCACGATGTTATGTTGAACCGTGCACAAAATGTTGTGAAGCAATGGGATGACCCCAGGTTTGACCGTTCGAACCATGAGATGTTATGTCGAACCATGCAAAAAATGTTGCAAAGCAATGGGATGACCCTAGGTTTGACCGTTCAAACCATGAGATGTTATGTCGAACCACGCACAAAATGTTGCGAAGCAATGGGATGACCCCAGGTTTGACTGTTTGAACCATGAGATGTTATGTCGAACCACGCACAAAATGTTGTGAAGCAATGGGATGACCCCAAGTTTGACCGTTCGAACCATGAGATGTTATGTCGAACATTGCATCGTTTGAATGGTAGATGGAACATACATTAAGGCTAGTCTCGCACTATGTTTAGCATATGAGTTAAAAACATATGTTATGTTCTTTGAACCATAGATTAATAACCATTGTACCATATTGGATCAGTGTAATTTTTGAAGATGAATAATCCACCGGATCAGATATGTTGTTATTTTTTCAAGAGATATTCTTCTCTGAGGTTGCTAGTTGTGGTTCCAACGAAGGGGCCATAGGAGACCCAAATGTTGAATTAGGGGGAGGTGACGCCTTGAGCCAAAGGACGGGAGGTCATGAATATTTATATGAATCACTTTTTGGATGTATGTCAATGACAGATAGGTCTAATGGGATGGTATCCATGGAGTGGAACCGATTACACTAGGGATTTGGGTTTTCCCCCACCAGTCCATGACTAGGATGCCCCATGTATTCTTATGCTTTTTCATTACATATGTTTATGTACATGTTATGATTATTCACATACTTTATGTATATATGGTATTGGCTATGGTATCTTATGTATAAATTATATTTTGGGTCAATTTGACCGCAACAAGTGGGATGTCGTCGTCAATGAAGTGAGGACGCTGTAGGATTGGCATGAGTTGTTCGAGTAGAAGGTGGCAAGTTCAGAGATGCTGGTGGGAATGTCAGTTAGGATTCCCCTACTAGATGAGAATATTATGGGGATGAGATCTTGGATATTTTATCCTAGATCGAGAAGCAGTTAGTAATTTTGATTATGGGGATCGATGATTGATGGATAGTTGATCTAGATGACAAGGAGACAACATAGACTCTCCAAATTTTGGTATCATGTGGTGATGGTTAGTGTTAATTGATGTAGTATTTAGTAGTGGCCTTCTATGTGGTATGAGGGATACATGGAGGATAGGGTCCCTTGTCTAGGAAGAAACCACGACTAGGACTAAGTCTAGATCGAGGACCATATCCAAGACTTGTACGAGGAGCTAAGGGCGAGCTCAAGAGGTTGTTAGTTATATTGGGGACCCATGATCCAGTTGTTGGTGGAGTAGTCTGAGTGCTAGGAACTTTTTATATTTCTTATTGAGATAGGGCAGAGAGCCCCATTTTATATATGTACTTAATGGATCCTATGGGATGTGGTTTTATGATGTATTCCCCATAAGGTATATGGTTCATTTTGTATATGTTCCTGATGAGGATCCTTTATGTACATGACACATATTTTGGGTGAATCCATGAATATGTGTATCTATTTTGGGGGGTCATGTGAGAAAATAAATATGATTGTTTCATGTTTTTCAACTTTGGGTGAAAAAAAGTTATATTTGTGTTAAGAATTTCACCTTCCAATACAAATAAAACTTTTAGATAATTTTGTTAGCTTTCTATTCATTATTTTTTCAATTATTTATATTTATATTTGATATGTCAATTTGGAAAATGTTTTCTAGTATGTTCTTATAAAATCAAAGGACTAATAAATGGTCATGTTTTTTGAGTGGCCTGAAATCATTGTTAAACCTATGTTTCTTAAAAACAAAATATGCTATGACAATCAAAACAGAATACATTAGGGCATGGTTATAATTTCATAACCATCTGATATATATAATAATTATTTTAATTTTTTGGATTGGATCAATGCGGAAATCTTGTTGAATTTCAACATGTTTATTTTGAGAGGACATTTCTCTCAATTTACTATAAAAATAAAAAATCTGAGAATACCCCTTTGAAGTATACACACCAATGAAAGGGAACCATATTGGTTTAGAATTTGTTATTGTTTATTTTTAAAGACGTGGATTTTTCATTTCACCACATTTTAAAAGTAATGAAATCAAAATGGATACATGTTAACAAAAAAAATTGAAATTATCAAATCTCATCTAAATAATCTATACCTACAGAAATTAGATGCAATAATGAAACTAGTGGTATCAGTTCCGACAATCGCTTTGTAGTGTGGCATATTTTTTTCCTTTAGAAAATGGAGAATTCTAAAAATGTTTAGGTTTTCAGATATTGACAGGTATTTAGATGAATGATTATTCGACGAAATTCATTTTTTTCCGTTACCAAACCGTTAAATACAGCAATGATTGTCCCACTGAAGAATAAAACACAAAAAAATTCCATCGATCGGAAAATATGAGTGTGTTTTTATAAATTACATTTTTTGAAATAATATAAATAAAGAGTAAACACAATATAATTTCACAACTTTTTTTCTCATTAAGGTATTTAGAAAAGATTTTTTAAGGGTTTTTTTCAAAGGAGATTTCTTTCCAAGAATTTTTTTTAAGGGATTTATTTCCAAGGAGTTTTTCTTCAAAGGATATTTCTTTCCAATGAGTATTTTTGTAGAGGAGATTTCTTTCAGAGGATTTTTTTCTAAAACGTTTTCTTTAAAGGGACTTCTTCAAGGATAATTTTTTTAAAGAAACATCTTAAAGGTATGGAAATTTTTTTCTTAACATATTTTTTCTAAAGATATGTTTTTCTAAGAGATTCTTCAAGGGAATGTTTTTAGAAGGGACTTTTTTAAGGACTTTTTAAATTATTTAAGAAGATTTTTTTCTTCTTAAATGCTCAATGACAATTTCTCTTAGTGTTATCTCAAAGGATTTAAGAGACTTTTTTAAGGTGTTTTTTTTCTAATTTGTTTTTTAAGTAAAAAATTCAAAGACAATTTTTCTTGAACTTTTTTTTTAGTGCTCTAAGACTATATAAGATATTTTTTAAGATGATATTTTTCTCATATGTATTATTTTTTGTGAATAGTTGAAAGGAAATTTCTCTTTTGGGTGGTTTTTTAAACGTTAAAAAATTCTAAAACACTTTTTTTCTAAGATGATTTTTTCGAATGACCTTTTTTTAGGTGAATGACTCAAAGACAACACATCTTAAAGTGTTTTCTCAAAGTTTGAAAGAACCTAAGGAACTTCTTGAAAGGTGAATTTTTTCTCATTTTTCTAAAATTCAAATGCTCTTGAAAACAATTTATTATAAAATGTTTTCTTAATGCTCAAAGACTCTAACGAGCCTTTTTAAGGTGTTTTTTTTTGTCAAAAACATTTTTTAGGTGAAGATCTCAAAGATATCCTGTTAAGGTGTTTTTTCGAAGACTCAAGCCTCTCTTAAGTGACTTTTTCAAGGTGATTTGTTTTCTAAAAATGTTTTTTAGGTAAAACTCTCAAGGAAAATTTCTCTTCATGTGTTTTATAAATTATTGAAAGACTAAAAAAAAAGTAGTTGTTTTTTAATCTTAATTTTTTATATTTTTTACTATAATGTTTTGATTCTTAAATTTAACCTCTAGAGATTAAAAAATCATGGGCACTAAAAAAACCCACCAAAAAAAATGCTTGTAAACGAGATGATGAGGCTCATGGGGAAAATGCAAGACTCAGATATCATGCCAAAAAGGAAAGGGTTGCATAGACAAAAGAGACAATTGTTGAAAAAGTAAATAGAGATTTACATCATAACGTTGATGAAATGGATATTGAAAATCGAGTACGAGAAGAACAAATTGAAGCTGAAGAGACCATCACGTTGAAGATGTAAATAGGGATTTACATGATAATGTTGAGGAAATCAATATTGAATATTAAGTTCAAGAACAAGAATATATATCATATGTTTTCCAAAACCATTTTTTAATGAATCATAATTTTCGATATCTGTTAAATAAATTAACTGAAATGTATAGGTACGTTCACCATTGATGACGAAATGTTGGAAAATATTGCTTGTGACAAATATGAGAAAAATAGGCATGCATGTTGCACAATATCATGCTATGCAAATTTATGATGATATTCTCCAACAATATTCAAAACCAGGACAAGCGTAAATCTTAATATGTTTATTAGTGCCCAAGAAGTTAAGAGATGCTACGTCATTATTGGGTATTCACAAGGCGAAAAAAGAGTCTAAGGTCAAACAAAATGTGAAAGATATCAAAGCTACATGTAGAGGAATTCAAACAAGAATTATTTCAACTAGTACTAGACAAAAATGTTTGACAACACAGTTGGAAAAAAAATAGGGACCTCAAGAAATACATTGTACAAACATAACAAATTTAGATTGCAAATAGATGAAAATGATGAATTTTCTTAATGGGGAATTATTTGTAGACAACCTTACAGATATAGAATGAGTGAAGGTGTTAAGGATATTGTACATAAATATTGGTTTGCACGCTCAAGTTTCTCCAAATTCAAGGGATTCCATATGAAAAAGAGTGAGACAAAATGATTATGAAATCCATGCAAAGCATATAATGGAAATGACACATGTACAATTGTACAATAAATTCAAGAAGGATCACCGTGGAATTAGTATGTCAAACACTACAATTGTGAAACAAAAACCGTGGTATGTTAGACTTATTATTGTTTGTGACACATGTTGTCATTATCATGTGGAACTTGAATTATATTATGACATTTTTCTTGAATTTGGAAAAACGTTTTGGTCAAATTCACCACCTCCTCCCACGATACATGAATTCATATTTCAAATTCTATGAGAGAGAGATCACCACAAACTATTTTATAATAAGAAATGTGTCAATGGAAAACATTGTGCTTGTTGTGGAAATATAGTTTTATTCCAAAATAATTATCCTATTGATAATGATCAAACACCGTGAAATGTAACCATTGATTTGAGAATATATGAATACATCAATTATGCTACAAGTTCTAGTGGTGTGCTCTCTAAATGAATTGATTTTTGAGAAGATAAAATATGTGTGACAGATTTTATGAAGAAATTTGAAAATAAAATTCATAAAAACACTAGGAATTCACATATAGAATGATGGAAATACCTTCAATTCAAATAGTATCATGAATTGTTTCCACCCATAACAATTTTGTTCGTGGTTAATTTTCCAGAAAACTACATATTTGGCACACAAAAAGAGATACAAAATGAATACTATCATTTTGACCAAGTTTTGATATTTCTCCTTGTTCTATATATACATTATCAACATAATGTAGATGGAATTTTAAGCACATGTGACAATTGATACGTTATTAAAGAGTAACATTTTAATATCAGTGATGATCGTACAAACAATACACATTTTGTACAACATTATATTGAAAATATTTTTCTATGAATAATTAAAATCACATGAAGTTAAATTCAATGAAAATTAGATATGGTCGGATGGATGTGCAGGACAATTTAAATCTTCACAATCATCTTTTTTGTTATGTCGGCTTCATAAAGCATCTGAAATTACACATCATTGGAATTTCTCTGAAACTGGACATGGAAAGGGTGAAGTTGATGCTGAAGGAGCATGTGCAAAAAGAGCCCTTTGAATATGAAAAATGAACCATTCTTATGTATGATTTCATTCAGTTGCATAATTTTTACAATGGTGTCAATTACATCTAATCCATGACTATAATCAACATTCAGAATATGTGCGCAGGTATGTACCCATTTTTTTATTTCTATTAATTGTAACCTTAAAAAATGTTATTTGCAAGTCTAAAATTAAACTATATGTACACTAACATTAAAAATATTCCTTTGTGATTTGTAATATTGTGTGGGTTCTTTTGGCTTATTGGAATCCAATATATAGATAGATCAATCCCATACAAGGAAGGAACCATACATGGGACTAGATCTTTACACTCTATTCAAACAAAATCCTTCCAAAATGTGTTTGCATTTGACAGCAAAAAACAATCATGATTTTTTCATATTTTCATTGAAAACATTGAATCTATGGAATTCTATGAAAAAGCAATGAACATCTATGTAAAAAATTGGAAACACGCAGAAATTAATCCAATAGGAAAAATGCCACTTCCAAGTTTAGAAGAATTAGAATCAGAAGAAATAGAATTAGTATCATTTAATGGCAATAGAATTTCAGATCTTGTCAAAGAAGGTAATGTAATATTTACTAAAAGAATTCATTTTTTTATTCTTACAAATCATGTACATCTATAGTACAAATTATTTGTTGATTGTTCATTGTTGGATCCATTGTCGTAAAGACAAATTTTATATTTATTTTTAACTTTGCATTTGTAAATTATGATCAGCGATTGCATCAAATCTAGAGATATGTATATAAATATAAGTAGTATATCCTCCTTTCCTCATTGTATAGAATACAAATTATTTTCCAACTTGATAATGCATTTAAAACCCTAACATAAATTTGACTACAGGATATGCTTTTGTTGTGATTGCACCCTTAGAAAACAAAGAAAAGGTGAAATATCATTTGATGCGATGTACTAAAAGAAAGATTAAGTTATTGGAGGACTATGACAACAATGGATTTGCATATTGCATAGGATATATCATATTAAAAGGTTATTTTTTCAATGAACTCATGGAACTACAAATTATATTTACTTTCAATATTACGAACCTGGTGTCATATGTTGTCAATTTAGTAATTTAGTATGTGCATCTTGAATAAGATTATCAAAAGTTCCATCGAATAAAAATATGAAAAACTAAGAGATGGNTATATATGTATGTATGTATGTATGTATGTATGTATGTATGTATGTATGTATGTATGTATGTATGTATGTATGTATGTATGTATGTATGTATGTATGTATTCCAGAGAAAAAAAAAATTTATTCATCGAATAACATGGACTGCTCATAAGAGCTTACATCATTGCATCTAAATTCTCATTATAACTTTCAACACTTCTCTATTCCTATACAAAATTACAACAATTGCTAATAGAGCTTTCACTTCCCCAACCTTCCGCTGTGTTCTTCTGTTTGCCAAAATTTTTTCAAAAAATCTCATTCTGTGCAACCTCAGCACCATCCCAAGCCTTTTACCCTTCAAGTCGCGAATTTCTGTGCATGAGTTACTTTCTGTCAGGCCCAAAAATGTAGAAAACCCACTTCTTTGGCCCGGTTTAAATTATATTGGAGAGTATAACAGAGTGGCTGTGTCTTTGGTGACAGCCTCTCCTTATATAATTCCTGGTTGTATAGCTAATGCTTTCTTCGACATGGTATCAGCCTCTATGTTGAATTCTCTATAGACGTGGCTAAACAGAACCGTTTCAAAGGTCGGTTGTAAGTCTCGTATTTCCTTCAAGAGATTGTGCAAATGAGGTGATCTTATATTATTCTTCCATGTTTCCCAATCTATTACTGTTTCAGAGTCCCTGTAGATGTGAATCCTTGTAATCTATTTGTCTCTTGCTAGCTTCATTATCACCCAGAGCACTAATAGCTCTGCTTTGGTGT
>LPNX010405423.1:90067-163336 GCA_001517045.1 Pseudotsuga menziesii | reverse complement strand
TATATATATATTATTCTGTCATTAGTATACTTGAACTGAATTCTCAATTACCAAACACTGTTTAAACTTTCTTAAACAAGGAAAGACAAAAGTGTTTTCCTACGGGATGAATTTGATGTCTTTGTTGTTAGATGTGTGTGTAGGTGTAAAGGTACCCAAAATATTGTAATACATTTTTTCATACTCTCTAGAAGAGTGCATGTCACATTCCATGGGAGATTATTTTTATGCCATAGAGTTCTTGCAACGTTACAATGCAAAACCTAGAGTAAAACGTTCTTACCTATATAACATCATCTTTCAAAAACTAAGCCTACAAGCTTTGCAAGGGGGGCGTTGAGGGACTAAAAAACATTGTAGAGTTAGTTGGGGTATGTAACCCACTTCAGTTCACTATTTCATCAAGTTAATTCTTATTTAATTTTTTGGCCTGTACACTCGAAAAATTAAATCATAAGATAAGGGTTCAAATGTGTTCAAATATATACATTCTTTAATATTTTTCTTGGGATGATTTTTCTAGCTTGGAAATTGAATTTACATTAAGGTGGTCTGTAAAGTTTGACTTTGTACATTTCTACAATGACTGAAATTAAAAATAATTGGAACAACTCATCCAAAAACAGGTGACATAAAGAATTGTCCTTGCTTACTTCTTGTTAAATGTTTGATAGTTATTTTAAAATTTTAACATATTTTGTCAACATTTGTACACATGAAGAAATTGTATCTTTATTTAAAATTGTATATATTGTTGGTAGAGCAATAAAATATTTCAAAGAACCCATACTAGCGTGACAATTTTCTAATTCGTTAAAAGTTTTTTGGTAACACTTAAATTTTGAATGAAGAATAACTGAATGTTTATTTCAAATGGATATTGTTGAAAAAAATCATGCAGAAGTGTGACAAATTCTTCTCCTTGCTTGTACTCCTATTAAAATGTTTTGATTTATGATACATGCTCATAGCTAATTTAAATGGTGATTTATAACATGGATCTTTCTAATTTGTTCATTTTTTTGTCAAAATTTAACTTTTTGTATGAAAAGAATTTGCACGTTTATTTCAAATGTATATTGTTGAGAAAACTCATACAAAAGTGTGAAATTTTCTCCTTGATTACTCCTTGTAAAATGTTGATCAATGTTACATGCTCCTATGTAATTTCAATGGTAATTTTATGATAAATATTTCCAATTTATCAACATTGAACTTATGGAAAGATTTTGTGTGTTTATTTGAAATTTATATTCGATTGTGTACATGCATGCATTTAATTATCTAGGAATGAACAATGATTTGAACACACATAACTGTAACAATGGCAAATGGATACAACAAACATTTTGTTTTTAATCACAATCAAGGATTCCAGGATTGTAAAGCTTATGCTAAATTAGAGCAATTATTTAACAACAAATAGAGGATTTTCAACTATTTGCTTTTTTTAATCATTTGATCTAATTTAGCGTAAGATTCACAATCCTGGAATCCTTGCTTATGATAAAAAAAAATGTTATATCCCCATTTTCCATTATTTCAGCTACATATATAGTTTACTAACTACTATCTAAGTTATTGCCTAAACATTAAACATGCACCATACATGAGTTCAAAATTGTAAGTTCAAGAATAATTTTTATAAGCCTAACAAAATTGTAAACATTTCAATATTGAACATTAATATTAAACATTATTATGACATTTTACATGAAATTTCTATCCAAACAGAATTGAACTATACTATTAAACTAGACATTTTAATATTGAACATTACTATTAAACATTACTATGACATTTCATTCCTAAAAAAACATTATTATGAATAGTACTATTAAAAATTACTATATGCCAATTTACATGACATTTCAATCCTAACAAAATTGAACTATACTATTAAACTAGAAATTTCAAGATTGAACATTACTATTAAACATTACTATAAGCAATACTATTAAACACTACTATGACATTTTGCATGACATTTCAATCCTGACAAAATTGAACTACACTATTTGTTAGATTTTTATCATTAAAGCTAGCATTATAATCTTAGGATATTTAACTAAGAGAATAACATGCACAGCAATAAACACAAGATACAAGAGACACAAAGAATTTTCCTTGGGGAAACCATAAAGGAAAAAACCCTGCAACTTCCTCAGAGATAAAATCAGCACCAAAAGTAAAACCCGAAAACATAAAGATGATCTCCCGACAGCAGTAGTCTCTCTCTTGTCCCAGCAAATTCTCTTCTCTCACTCATGCGCCCCAATGAGTGAGTGTGTGTCTGATAAATAGAGAGGCTCACTCTCTATTTATATTCTTTCGTTCACTTAATTTCCACTCCAACATGTCAGCCTCACTTAACAATTACTTACTAGAGCCGACATCTCTAGGAGAGTCTAATAACCCTAGTGCCCCACAACTTGTGGGGAATTTTCCTCCTTTGACCAACAAGGAGGGTTATCCTTAACACAACGGTGGGAATATTGCCCCAAATTACAATGACTCACCTACGGTCGACTTCTATATGATAGTCTAATAGCCCTAGGGCCCCACAATTGCAGGGACTTTAACCCTTGACCAATAGGAGGGTTACCCACAATGACTTGACATGACTTGTTTACATTATAGAAAATATCGATCGAAACATCAGGGCATGACATGACTCAATTACATTACAAACACTTCCTGGAATAAACATCGGGGTGCAATACATAAGATATACAAGTGAATACATTCTGAAGTTACAATTACATCAACAATCCCTCTTAACTAGGAAGGTATTCTCTCGACACAATTTATCAGCACAAGTCTTCTTCTCTATATCATCTGGATCAACATTGATTTCTCATCATATTCATCTTCAAGTCATCTTCATATGGATCTGGATCATCATCACTAGATCTAGATCATCACTTGATCTAGATCATCATCACTGGATCTGGATCATCACTGGATCTAGATCATCATCACTAGATCTGGATCATCACTTGATTTGGATCATCACTACTGGATCATCATTACAAGTTCTATCTCATGATTCTTCTCGTCACAGGAAGTTCTACATAGCCATCCCTTTTTCATGCTGGTTGTAGGCCTAGCCTCCATGTAGGTCTTTTCTAGCACATATATCTGACCCTAGGTCAAAATGGACCGCCCAACACTTATATATGATCATGTAGGAACCAATCCTATAATCATATCAAAAAGGCATGCCTAGCACTCACATCTGACCATGTGAGAACACATCCCACAATCCTATCAGAAAAGCCCAGCACTCACATTTGACAACCAATGTCAAAAAGGCCCAACGCTTACATTTGACCATGCGAGGAACGAATCCTCCATGCCAAAAGGGCTCTGTACTTACATCTGATCATTGTAGGAACCAATCCTACAATCACCTCAGAATGGCCCTCAATCCCATACTGATCTTTCCTGGTAACTGACCAGGTGCCTCCATTCCTAGAATGGCATTCAGTGCTTATATCTGATCATGTGGGAACCAATCCTACAATCACATTAGAATGGCTCAGCACTCATATCTAACATGTGAGGAACCAATCCTCTCATCATGATAGAATGGCTCAACCCTTACATCTGACCAAGAAAGGAACCAATCCTCTCACCATGTCAAAATGACTCACGTACTCATCACCTCCCTTTGGAGGGAACCTCGATCTGGAGAACACCAAGATTCTCCCTGAAGTACTCAAACTTCACTCTAGCTAATGGCTTTGTCAACACATCAGCTATCTATTCATCCATCACAACATACTGGAGCTTCACTGCTCCTTTTTGCACCATATCCATGATATAGTGATACTTGATCTCGATATGCTTTGACTTGTCATGGAACACCGGGTTCTCTGACAACTTCACACAAATCTGGTTTTCACAATATATACAAGTAGCATCCAACTAGAGATCAAATAAATCAGACAGTAGCTTCCTCAGCCATACTACCTCACAACTGGATGAAAAAGCTGCGACATACTCTACTTCAACTGTACTCAGTTCCACATAGGCCCTGCTTCCTACAAAACCAAGAGATCACACATGATCCCATACTAAAGCAACACCCTGAAGTTCTCTTCCTATCAATGGCACTTCCTACCCAATCTGAATCAACATAACCCTCCAAGTTAATCTTCTAATTCACCTCATACTTGATCCCACAGTCAACTGTACCCCTCAGGTACCTCAGAATATGCTTTTCAACAATCAGGTGAACATGTCTCGGATCTATCAGGAATTGGTTCAAGGTGTTCACGGCAAAGAAAATATATGGTCTCCTATTCATCAAGTACATCAAGGACCCAATCATCTAATGATACATTGTGGCATAAACAGACTCTGATGAAGCAACAATCAGTAGCTTCAGGTTCAATGCCATGGGTGTGGTCATGGCCTTGCAGTCCATCATCCTAAACCTCTTCAGGATATCTACTGCATACTTCTCTTGTCTGAGGAATATTTCATCTGCATTCTGGCACACCTCCATGCCTAGAAAATAGTGCATCGACACATAACAGGAGCATCACAGGTCTTCTGCCTTCAATATTGAAGCAAATGTTGGAATCCACTTTACTCTTAGGGAAGCCTAGAGTCATCAGTAATCTATCCATCCTGTCATACGATGTCGAACCTCAGGATCTTCTGTATTCACTCCCTCTGAAGTATCATGCTCCCTCTGTCTTTGGTACTCTATGCGCTAAAACATTTTGTACCAGAGTGAAAAGTAGCTTCCTCTACTACTAATATTCTATGTATCCATCTAGGATCACTGGATACCAGGATCCTCTATCTTGAACTTTTTCAAAAGTTCTTCTCGCACCCATCTGTGAGCTTGTCATCCTCTATAAGCTTTCATCTTCAACCTTGTAGCAAAGGTTAAGATCTTCATCAAGCTCCTCATTTATGTGTTATCCCATGGGTGTCTTATGAACTCGTACAAGGCCTTCTTTCATTTGCACACATGATTATGCCTGTCATGTGACTTCACTTCTAGTGGCTGCAAATGTCTCTTCATATTCTATGACTTCTTTTCATGAGAAGCCTCATGCTACAAATATTTCCTTGTATCCCACGATGTTTCCATCTACTGCGTTATGGAACTACGAACTTCCCTTCATGTATCGATACTGCATCCTAGACATCATTCTTCTTGAACTGGGCTTCCCTTTCTTCTTGGTTACTTCTTCATAGCTGGAAGGTTTTGCATCAATTATGTCGCTGCATTCGTCATATTATTCTTTATCTGTCGTCACTTGTTCTTCGAAACAAGTCTCATCCTTCTTTTCTTGTAGGTGATTATGTACGCAATCTTTCCTATAAGTCAAATGCATTAGTTGTATGGTTAGAAACATTTCATAAGGTATATTCATAATGAAAATTCGTATGCATAAATATGTGATCATGCAACTATTTTAGCCAATACAACATTCATCTATATCTCACGGAAAATTTCTAGATGCCTTCCATCTCTACTAGGACAACATTGAGATTATGCACTAATCCAATATGTTATCAAAGAGGTTTCATTCTAGATAAGTAGCAATGGATATTTGTATAGAACCATGAGCTACTTACCCATTACATGCATATTAGTAGTATACTGTCATTAATGCAAACATTCTACCATGCATAATACAACAACTGAATATAAACAAATGCATAACAAAACAATATCATGAAATGACAATTGAATACTTATCTTTATTTGTTTCGTGGGTAGACTCATTTTTGAGCCTTCAGCTTCATCATCTTCTTCATTCATAATATCATAGTTTCTTATCAAAATTCTAAGGTGGATAAGAGGTTCTTCAAGATTTGATTTCTTCATATTCCTCATCACTTGAGGGATCTTCTTTGAATCATGAAATATTTATCTTTAGTTGCTCCCATCTTCTTTTCTCTTATTATGAGTCGAGCTTCTTCTTCTTCCCAGACTTTGTTGAAAGTAATCACTTCCTTCTGGCACACATTCCTTGCATGAATGAATCCCATGATCCTAGGAGGCCATTCAAGGTGGCTATCACCACTTCTGCATTCTCCACTTCTTCTTCTACTGCTACAAGTTGTTCTTTGATTTGAGAGACCCCCGTAAAGTATTATTGTATGGTCTCTACATTTTGGATCTTCACATTCTTCAACTGTTTTCTCAAATTCATATTCCGATTTATGTTCTTCCCTTCAAATATCTTGGTCAAGGAATCAAACATCTCTTTTGGTGTCTTTAGGGAAGACACTTGTGGTACAAGGTGATCCATGATTGAATCAACAATGATCTTCTTAGTCTTGACCAAGTTCTTCTTGTGTAAGGCTTTTAGCCTCATCTCCCTTTGGACCTTGAACCTCTCTACTTATGTAGGTGTCCAATTCATTTTCTTCACAGAGATCATATACTTCCATGCTTGTAAGTTGTCAACTTCACCAAGCTTATCATCAAGCTATTGTGATATATCACTTTGAAATGGGAACCTCAAATGAAAATAGCAAAAGATTAGATCTTACCGATTTGAGGTGTTCGTCTTGGTTCCGAAGCTGGTTGATCTAGGGTTTGTCAGAGAAACCCTAATTTTTGAAACTTGGAATATTTTAGATATGATTAGATAGAAACATATATCTCTTCAATTTGAGCTATCCAATGTACTCCTTTTCTGAAAATAGTGGAGGGAAGCTCCCTGGAACAGGAAGCCCTAGTTTACCAATTTCTTCCACAGAAATGCCTGATATTTTTTATGTGATATCTCCAAAATTACTGCTCCTCTATGTCTGAAACTTCACAATGATGTAGCCTCACCTATGCCTGTTTCAACACCATAGGTTTCATCAGAATATTTTTCACCAATTGGGACTTATGATCATTTTCCGAAGGTGACATGTTACAAGACTCTTTAGAATAGCGAAGTTGTATGGACTTCCAGGTGTCACAGTTTCATATTCTAGGTCTAAAAATTCTACCACTGAAAGTATATCCCATTCCCTTTTTGGAACATCTTCATAAATTCCATTTGGACCTTCGCATCCTGAGATATATCAATTCTCCCTAGGTGTCCTGTTTGGGGATGAATCTTGGGAGAGGTTGGAACCCTAACCTGGAAGAATCATATCTCCTAGAATATAGCGAATCCATAGCTGAAATTTGGACACATTGTAAATCAATATTTTATCTTTGGCCTATGAAATTTCCAGGTTTTGAACCTTCTCCAATACTGATATATAGCGAATGTACCAAAACATATTAGTTTTAGTATTTTAGGGTTTTTTCGGCCCAAGGTCAAACTAGGGTTTGAATTTCCCAGAGTTACACCCAACTACAAATATTGATCCAGGTCTCTAAAATTTTATTTTGATGAGGAGAGCTATCCTATTCTGTGATCACTCAAAAATTCCTTTTCTGTAAGAAGCCCTAATTTCCCACACCAAAAACTGAAAAATGTCCAGAATCGAATTTCGCTTCGACAGAAAGATGCGCCCTTCAATGGAGAGTCAACCTAGCATAATTTTGATTATGGATTGTGGAGAGAGACCCAAAAAGTAAGAATCCATAGCTTCTACAACTGCACAATGTCTTCTTCTCAGGTTAGCTCTGATTCCATGTTAAATTTTTATCATTCAAGCTAGCATTATGATCTTAAGATCTTTAAATGAGAGAATAACATGCACAACAATAAACACAAGAGATAATAGATGCAAAGAATTTTCCACAGGGAAACCATAAAGGAGAAAACCCTGCAACTTCCTCAGAGATAGAATCAACACCAAAAGTAAAACCTGAAAACATAAAGATGATCTCCTCACAGCAGTAGTCTCTCTCTTGTCCTAGCAAATTCTCTTCTCTCAATCATTCACCCCAATGAGTGAGTGTGTGTGTGATAAATAGAGAGGATCACTCTCTATTTATATTCTTTCATTCACTTAATCTCCACTCCAACATGTCAGCCTCACTTAACAATTACTTACTAGAGCTGACATCTCTAGGAGAGTCTAATAACCCTAGTGCTCCACAACTTGTGGGGACTTTGCCTCATCCAACCAATAAGGAGGGTTATCCTTAACACAATGGTGGGGACCATTGCCCCGACTTTCAATGACTCACCTAGGGTCGACTTCTCTAGGATAGTCTAATAGTCCCAGGGCCCCACAACTACGGGGACTTTAAGCCTTGACCAATAGGAGGGTTACCCACAATGAATTGACATGACTTGTTTACATTATAGAAACTCCCGATCGGAACATCGAGGCATGACATGACTCAATTACATTACAAACACTTCCCGAAATAAACATTGGGGTACAATACATAATATATACAAGTGAATACATTCCGAAGTTACAATTGCATCAACACTATTAAACTAGACATTTCAAGATTGAACATTACTATTAAACATTACCATGACATTTCAATCCTAAAAAAACATTACTATGAGCATTACTATATGACATTTTACATGGAATTTCAATCCTAACAAAATTGAACTCTACTATTAAACTAGAGATAAAAACAAAATCATAAAGTTCATACATTTAAATTGATACATACATTCGTGGACATCATACAAAATTATGATAAGCATTTAAAAAACAAGTATACTATGTAAATAATCCAAAACTAATTATCATTCAATACATTACGTAAGTTAAACACATATATATAATCCAAAAATAAATTTCTTCAATGTTTAGTGTCTATTATAGGACCAATACCATGTGGTGTAGTATTCCCCAAGTTGTTTCGACGATTCTCCACCTATAACATGTATAAAAGAATCTATGAATCTCATTTTAATTATAAAAAAAACAGAATTCAAAAAACTTTTGAAAACTTTTTGAAAAGAATCAAAATTTATAAACAAAATACCTCGCTACCAATGTCTACGTCCATCATAGGACCAATAACCTCTACTGGGGTATTCCAGGACCTTTCTTGACTACCACGTGTATCCTTAAATTTAAATTTTGTTACCAAATAAACATTATGTGAGTAAAATAAACTAAAATTAAGTAACTCTAAACAAAAATTAACTCGTTATTTATCGAAACTAAAAAATTGAATTTTTTTAAACATGCTTACACAAGATGGAATGCCATAAAAAATGTTGAAACCTAAAGGAATCTGTGGACAAAACAATTTTCTAGCTTCAACATGTGTCCATGTATTAACAATAAGATGGACATATATTTCCTAAACTGAAATTTTAACAAATGATACAATATAAATTTAAAACATATACATAAATCTATTTACTAAATATATACCTCTTTAATATGCTCTTCTACATTTTCACTAGTGGAGAATCGAAAATTGTGATTGTTTAATAATGTAGTAAACTGTAGTCAATAAATAATTAAATGTAACACTTGAATGACTATATAATAAAATATACAAATCCATAGATATAACAATAAAAAGTTAAATTCAAAATGAATAAAACAATTATAGACTATATGTATATAAACAAAGAGCCTCTACCCTATTATGTGTCATGGATTAGGACATCTGATGCTATACCATGGCAATCCTTTGCATAGGAACTAATATTTTAAATTCGCATTGAGTCTACCGCATCATTTCTTCAATAAAAAACCTTTCACGAAAAGTGTCTAGGTCCCTCTTTCAACTCAATCCCATGATGGCACTGTTATTTTACAGACCTAAAAATTGAGAGTACTGAAAAATAACAGGCCTTGATTTTTTGTTAAACAGCTTGTAGAATTGTCTAACCTCCTTTCTGCAAACTGGTTTCCTCCAATCAGTCTCCAAAAACCATTTATGCAAGCTTGGTCTGCAATTCTTGCCTTTCTGCAAACTAGCGGATTTTGGGTTTCAGGTACTCGACTTTTCAAAATTGTACCTCTGTAAATTTCAAATTTTCTGATTTCCTAACTTTATTGGATCGAACAACTTCTTCCACAATTTAGCGGGTTGCGGAAATCATCTTTTCAACTTTCAAAAATGGGTTTCCACACTTCTCCAATTTTTTAGTTCGGGTTGAGGAATTCGAATTATCGACTTGCGAAACTAGGTTTCCGCACTTCTCCAGTTTCCCAGTTTCTTCACTTCACTCTTACACACCATAAATCCTTGCGAGTTTTCCCTCGATCATTGATTTGTCTCTAGATGCGGATCACAATTTAACTCTGTGGATCTACGTCCCTTTGTTGTGGGAATTAACTACAACAGTTGATCATTTCCAAGATCTATCTCCATCGCATGATATTAAGTTATCTGGGTGATTTGTGTAGGTTTAACTCGGTGCATCTTCTATTTGTGCAATTCAATTATGACCGTGGATATGTCTAAGATATAGATCTTTAACTTTGAGATATTTTATGAGTAAAATGATCAGTGCTGCGATCAATTTCTTTCTACACATTATACGTACATACTTTTTGGATTTCTCAAACTATCAGATTCATATGCATAGAGAATTAAAAATCATACTCCTGGTTATTGAAAAGAAGATGTGGATTAAATAAGCATATGCAGAGTATAGAAACAATATTCTTGATTCAATCAACCAGTCATAAACACACACTATGTTCTCTATGCTCTCTACACTCTACATACTCTTCCCTCATCCACTCAAGCTCTATCTTCTACATTCAATTCCCTTTATAACACACTGCAAACCTACCCTATCCGAATAAAATGGATATGAACAACTAATAAAAGTAAATCCTATCAACAAATATCAATCCTTGAAAAATTCCTCATAGGGTTCAAGGAGAATAATGGAAAACTTCCACTTATTACAAAATAAAAATAATCCTATGTATCTAACAATGAACCCTATCCATATAGAAGTGATTACATGGCATGTTGACTCACCAACCCAAGAAATATGAGTTGGATGCTCCTACATCATACTCCTAGGGAAGAAAAGAATTCTTCAATAAGTCTTTAGGTTGCACATTGTATTTGGAAATTTCTTGATCTATCATCCAGGTTGCATATTCAATAGGTTGATTCTTCCATTTGACTAAGTACTGAAAGTTGTTCTTGGTCTTCCTTAAAATTATTTTGTCAAGAATGGCTTCAATATGAGGTTGTTATTTTTGTGGAATTTTTCCTTGCCAATCTATAGTTGAATCATCTCCATCTTAAGTTATATCGCCTGTTTGGATACCTACATCTCTAAAAGGATATAAATATGAAAAATTGAAAATTAGTGAAATCTGGAGGTCAGAAGGAATCTCAATCTCATAGACATTTGTAGAAAACTTCCTTAAAACTTTACAAGGTCCAATATTTTTAAGCTTCATCTTATTATAAGTTCCTTTAGGATACATTTCCTTTCTAAGATAGGCCATCACTAAATATCCAACCTGAAATTTTATTTCTCTTCTATTCAAGTCTGCTCTATGTTTATATTTTTATGCACTTTCCTATAATCTCTTCTTGATATTCTCCTGTAGCTCATGCATGCTAATTTCAAAGTCTTCATCCTCTGCACTTCTCCTTTCCTATTTTCCCAGATCTCTAAGTTCATATACACCTCTTGGATGCATCCCATATACAATTTGAAAAGGACTCATGCAATGTTCTTCTGTTGGGTGAATCATTGTATGCGAAATCAGCCAAAGCAAGAACCAAATAGCACTGTTTAGTATTTGCATACACAATACTTCTCAATATGTTCCCCAAGCTCCTATTTACCACTTCATTCTGGCCATTAGTCTAAGGGTGATAAGAATAACTAAAACTAAGATTAGTCCTCAGTTTCTTCCATATATTTCTCCAGAAATGACCAACAAACTTTGTATCTCTATCAGACACAATACTCAAAAGAAACCCATGCAACTTTACAATTTTAGAAAAGAATAGATTAGCAATATTGGTTTCATCATTAGTATTCTTACATGCAATAAAATGAGCCATTTTAGAAAATCTATCTACCACAACATAAATTGAATCATGACCTCTCTGAGTTCTAGGTAAACCTAAAACAAAATTCATACTTAAGGAATCCCAAGGCCTAGCTAGAATAGGCAAGGGTTGATACAATCCCGTGTTCTGAATTCTCCCTTTTGCATGTTGATAGATTCTCCATATTTCAACAAATTTCTTCACACCATGCTACATATTTGGACAAAAATATTTACTCACCAGAGAAAAAGTATTGTCTTGTCCAAAATGTCTCGATAAACCTCCACTATTCTTTTATTGAATTAAATTCTCTCTCATTGAACATTTCGGAATACACAATTTACTATCCTTGAATAGTAATCCTTCCTGCAACATATAATATAACCACTGGCTTCTGTTATGGGTAATTGGATTTTCACAGGCAGCATATATATCCTCGAAATCTAAATCTTCCTTCTACATATCAATCAAGATTTCAAATCCCAAAGTATTGACCTTGACTTCTTGCGATACCATATTTATCCTGCTCAAAGCATCATCAACTTCATTAGACTTACCACTTGTATGTTTGATATCAAAGGTAAAGTTCTGAAAAAATTATACCCATTTAACATGTCTCTGGTTTAATTTAGGCTGTCTGTTTATGAATTGAAAAGCAAGATTGTCAGAATACACCACAAATTCCTTAGGCATCAAATAATGTATCCACTTCTTAAGAGCATGCACAACAACATATAATTCTTTATAATATGAAGAAAATTTATGTTTTGCTTCATTCAATTTTTCACTGAAGTATGCCACTGTCCTCTGCTCTTGACTTAAAACTGCTCCCATTTTTGTTCCACTAGCATCTGTTTCAACTTAAAACACTTTGTCAAAACTGGACAAAGCCAAAATAGACTTCTCAGTTATCTTCTTTTTCCACAACTTAAAATATCTATCATCTTATTCTATCCATTTAAAAAGTTGTTTACTTCCACTGAAAGTATCTATCAAAGGTGGACAAATCTACCTAAAATTATTAATGAACTTCCTATAGAAACTAGGAAGTCCATGGAAACTTCTTACCTCATAAGCATTCTTTGGAACTGGCCAATTTAAAATCACTTGTACCTTGTCAGGATCCATATTCAGTATTTCTTATGAAACTACAAATCCCAAGTAAACTAACTCTTTCTTCAGGAAACTACATTTCTTCAGATTTATCAGTAGCTTCTCTTTCTGCAAATTTCTCAACACCAACTTAAGGTGTCTTAAATGCTCCTCTCTATTCTAACTGAAAATCAGAATGTCATCTAGATACACTGTCAAAAAATTCCCATCAAATTCTTTTAAAACCTCATTCATCAATCTCATGAGGGTACTAGGTGCATTAGTAAGCCCAAATGGCATAACTAACCATTCATACAACCATTCATTATTTTTAAATATTTTTTTCCATTCATCTCCTTCCCTTATCCTAATATGATGTATCCATTTTTCAAATCTATTTTGGAAAAATATTTTGAACCACTTAAATATTCCATCAGATCATCAATTATGGGTAAAGGGAATCTATACCTAATAGTGATGTTGTTGATTTTCCTGGAGTATGTGCACATCCTCCACCCACCATATTTCTTTGGACTAAGTATAGTGGGTACTTCATAAGGACTCAAGCTTTCTTTTACCAATCCTTTCTACAACGGCTCCTGTACCTGCTGTTTGATTTCTTCATTTTCTTGAGGAGTTAATCTATATGTTGTTTTATTATGTAAACTTGCACCAGGTATTAAATCAATGTGATGACTAATACTTCTTACGGGGGGGGTAAAGAATTCAATAACTCATCCACAATAATGTCAACACACTCATCAAATAAAGTTTTAACTTCAACAGGAAAATCATCTAAATTTATAGAAGTTAAAATTATCTTGGGATTACCAACAAGGGGAAAATGTAGATCCTCCTATTTCTGAACTTCTTGCAACGGTTCCTTTCCAGACATCAACAAAATGTTTGATCTTGAACCTTCCTGTACTGCTTCATCTTCCAAGGGTGGAAAAGTATGTATCTTCCCATCTATCTCCAGAGAATAAGTATTCCCGCCCCCCCCCATCATGAAAAACCTTCCTGTCATACATCCATGGCCTCCCTAAGAGCATATGGAACACATCTATAGGAATTATGTCACATAATACTTCATATTTGTAAGTACCAATCTAGAATTCCACATTACACTGCTCATTCACCAAGAGTTGATGCCCTTTATGCAACCAGGACACTTTTTAGGGAGTGAGATGCTTCATCATCTTCAATCCAAACTTCTCTACCATCTCAATGGAAACCAAATTATCTGTAATACCATTGTTAATAACCATTTTACAACACTTACCTTGTGACTTACACCTTCTTCTAAAAAAACTTTTCCTTTGGGCTATTTCATGTACTTGCTTCTCTGATTTTACCAAAACTATCTTCAACGTAAGAGATTCTCCTTCCTCTGGAGGGTTACCCATATATGTTTGTTCTTTTGATTCTTCCTGATCCTCTGCAGCATTAACATTTCTCTAATTTGAATACTGATTTCTTGGACAATTCCAAGACATATGTCCAATATCTCCACAAGCATAACACTTTACCTCTCTGTGTCTTCCTCTTCCTCTGCCTCCTCTGAATCCTCCTCTTTGGTATAACTGATTTCTAGAGCCCTCAGTTCCATCTATGGAAGTCCTACCTCCACTACTAGGATATCCTCTTCCTCTTAATATGTTATTTCCTCTGTTTTTCTGGTTTGGTTTTCTTAACAGTTTCTCTTCTACCTCTGAAGCTACTTGATATGCATCTTATACAGTTTTTAAATTTAATAAACTAATCTCATCTTGTATATCATATCTGAACCCATTGATATACCTAGTTACTCTTTCTAGACCTCCTTGTGTGTGTCCAACTGTAATGCTCAGTCTAAAAACTTCTTCTGTGTATTCTTTTACAGTCATGGACTTCTGTCTAAGGTTCTATAATTGTCTAATAAGATTCAATTGATAGTCCTTATACATAAAATGAATCTTAATCTTATGTAGCATCTTACCCTAAGATTTTATTTTTGACTTACCTATTCTTTCTCAATGGATCTAGAGCTCATCCCACCAAATAGCTACATGCCCCTTCATTCTGGTAGTTGCATATCTTGCATCCTTCTTGTCGTCAATTTCTTCAAAATCAAAATATGTATTCAGAGAATTAATCCAATCCATGAGCTATTCAACATTTAAGTTACCTTCATACATAGGTACCTCCACTCAGGGGATTCTACTTCTTCCTCACTGTTATCTGAATTGTCTGAGTGGTTCTTTCTTTCAATATCTTCCAGTATTCTCATGTCTCTTTGTACATCTGTCTCTATAGGTTATCTTACTCGACCACATCCTACAGGAACCCCATGCACTCGTCCTCATATTGGTGGCATCTTCATCCAAGATCTGATACCAAACTGATGGAATTGTTATTTTACAAACCTCAAAAGTGAGAGTACTAAAAATTAACAGGCCTTAAATTTCTATTAAATAGCTTGATGAACTATCTAAAATCCTTTTTGCAGACTGGTTTACTCCAGACAGTCTCCAAAAACCATTTATGCAAGCTTGGTATGCAATTATTGCCTTTCTGCAAACTAGTGGATTTCAGGTTTTGGGTACTCAACTTTTCAAAATAGGACCTCTGTAAATTTCAAATTTTCTTATTTCTGAACTTTAGCGGACTAAACAACTCCTTCCACAATTTAGCGGGTTGCAAAATTTGTCTTGTCAACTTTTGAAACTAGGTTTCCACACCTTTCTAGTTCGGGTTGAAGAACTACGCTTATTGAATTTCGAAACTCGGTTTCCACACTTCTCCACTTTCCTGGTTTCTGCACTTCACTCTTCTGCACCATCGATCTTTGCGGATTTGCCCTCAATTGTTGATATGTCTCTAGATTCTCATTATCTAACTCTATGAATCTACATCCCTTTGTTGCGGGAATTAGTTATGACTGTTGATCTTTTCCAAGATCTATCTCCACAGCATGATCTTAAGTTATCTCAGAGATTGGTTTAGTTTAACTCGACACATCTTCTATTTTCAAAATTCAATTATGACCATAGATCTATCTAAGATACATATCTTTAACTTTGAGAGATTTTATGAGTAAATTGATCTGCGCAAATGATCAATTTCTTTTTACACATTCTACATACATACTTTTTGTATTTCTTAGAGTATTAAATTCATATGCATAGAGAATTAAAAATCATACTCCTAGTTATTGAAAAGAAGACATCAATTAAGTAAGCATATGTAGAGTATAAAAACCATGTCCTTCATTCAATCGACTAGTCATAAACACACACTCTGTTCTCTATGATCTCTGGACTCTACACACTCTTCCCTCATCCGCGCGTGTTATATCTTCTACATTCAATTCCCTTCATAACACACTGCAAACCTACTAGATCCAAATAGATTGAATCTTAAGAACTAATAAAAGTAAATCCTATCAACAGAGATCAATCCTTTAAGAATTCCTCGTAGGGTTCAAGGAGAATAATGGAAAAATGCCACTTATTACAAAATAAAACTAATCTTATCTATCTAACAATGAACCCTATCCATATAGAAGTGATTAAATGGCTTGTTGACTCATCAACCCAAGAGATCTGAGTTGGATGCTCCTACATCATCCCATATCAACTCCTACAAATGCCGACGTTAAACCACATAATGGAGAGATATATGGGGTGGAGGTCGAAGAGTCATGGGGTCTTTGAGAGCACCTTTTCAATCATATATTCGTCCCTTTCCAACTCCAAAAAAACTAGAATAATTATTGGTATAGTCTGGCTTCATATTTTGAAAAAACTTGACATAAAAAAAACTGGAAAATTAATTAGGAACTTCGTCATTCCATGGAAACCTACCATAGGTTGCAAGGAATTGATCATATAATAAATGTGCAAGTTTAGGGTTCTTGAAATGTTTCAATTTCAACATTTTTTGCTTAGGACTTCTTTGAAGTTAAACATTGAATTTGATTTTTCTTTCGTCACTCTCTCCTTAACAATAGACCACTTTTCCAGACCCATCACTCGTGCCCTTCTCCTTCACATCAAGTCAATAAAATTGTCATAGGTTGTCCAAGAGCCTTATATACCTCAATGAATTTTTTCAATGATTGCAAAAAAAATATCCATACTTTGTTTTCTCTCTAAATGGAGATCCAAAATAGAATTATCATGTTGTAACTTGTTATAGTGAGATCTACAACTTTCAAGGGGTATTTGTTAATCACCACTATCCCATGGAAGCTCCTTAGCTATATCAAATGGATAAGTTGTTATGGGTGTACAACCCTCAATTTGTTCAACATGTACCCTCCTTTCTTGACCTTCATCCCCCTATGTGAAATTACGACCCTCTTCTAAACCTTGCTCTGCTTCAAATACAAACACATAAATTTGTGCATAAACATGCACTTAATAAACACGTGCAAAATTACAATTGATATATATTACCATATAAATGTTCATACCTGCATAAGGTTGAGAATATTTATGTTTTCCCATAAAAGATATGGGGGAATAATTTGTGTCCCTTTGACTTGACTGCTGACCTAGCACCTAAATGGGATCCATACAACAAGTTCCAATCTAGACGTGAACGTGACAGTATGTGATTATCAATGGAGACGCCAATTCTTGATGACCCTGTAGTAGGGCTTTCGCCCTAGCTACGAGCAGGAACAACTACCTTTCATCTATAGGATGGAAGGGTAGGGTTCCCGTGGGTGAAAGAAACCCTGCAAGGAAAGGTTAGCTCTGAGCCATGAAACCCTACAGGAAACTTGTTAGAAAAATGAGAGATGGCTACAGGAAATCAGAGGAGAACCTGCAGGAAAATATGAGAACATAAACCTGCAAACAAAATAATCCATAAAACTAAACTATCAACAAAAATAACTAGTTATACCTTCAGCCCTTTTGTTGAAATGGGTTGCCATGCCCTATCTTTGGAAGCACCTTTCTATGGGATGGAGTCTTGGCTTATGGAGCTATGGAGAAGAGGGGGTGAATGACTTGAGAGGAAAAGGGTCTCAAGGCACTCACACGGGAAGCATAACGATAGGGAGAGAAGGCGTGTTTTTAGGGTGACCCCCACCCCTGTATTTATAGTTGTTTCTTGAGATTTTAGGGTTTTAAACCATTGGTCAAGGCTTTAGCCCCTTTTTGGGATTTAATCCCCTTTCTCCCAATTCTTAGCTCCTTTGGGGATTTTAAGCTCCTTTGAGGGGTTTTAGCCCCTATGAGAGCTATTTTAGCTCTTTTTTAGGGGTTTTAAAGCCCTTTTCATGTTTTTGAGCATTTGCAAGGGTGTGGGGGTCAAATGAGGGGTAGTGAAATAGATGTATTTGGGTGGTGTAGGTCATGTAGAGCTTACTGATGTAGTTGCACCAATAGACCTTACATGCTTTTTCCTTGAATACCCCTCTCTTTCTATTTGATAAAAAATCTATATTTAGACAATGCTATCAACTCAATTTATATATTCAAATTTTACATTTTGATTTGAAAATATTCCAAACATTTGACATCCACAGAAAATTTAACATTGTGATTTAAACATCCAAGCATTTGATATCCATAAGAAAATTTACATTTTGATTTTACATTCCAACTTAGTGAAGTCTTTAAAAACAACTTGAAAGAGGTGCAACAAAGACAATTTCACAACAAAGGGAGACTTGCAACTATAGAGTACACAAATTTCAAGAAGTATCATGTATATATTTAGTGTTCGTTCATACAATGTTATCACACAGAAGAAGGTTGACACAAACATATATGTTTAAAACTAACCTACAACCTAAGAATGAAAAGTCGTGTTGATTTCTCTTTAATAAGAGATGATATTTAGTCGAGGATTCTAGATTTTTGATGCAGACGTATAGAAAAATTCAGAACACTTATAATATATGTATTGATCTCAACAATAGATACAACATATAAAAAATTTCAAAACATCTACATAACAGTGGTACGTATTTATACAGTAAAAAGGGTAGTGGTATATGTCACTGGAAAGCATCATTATGAGTTTTCTAGTGTTCGAGCAAAGTCGAAACCCTGGGAAAAACAACAAATTGATTGTAATAAAAAACTTGATGTTGCAAAATCTCAAAAAAGGATTCTGACACTGCAAAAAATCAAATGAAATAAATCAAACAAAAAATCAAGGATAAGGAGGTGGACCTTGAAAATATGGAAATTGCAATAAAGAAAAATAGCTTTCAGGATCCGGAGCTCGAAGTGAAGAAAAAGTGTGAG
The DNA here is from genome assembly GCA_001517045.1 of Pseudotsuga menziesii. Lineage (NCBI taxonomy): Eukaryota > Viridiplantae > Streptophyta > Pinopsida > Pinales > Pinaceae > Pseudotsuga > Pseudotsuga menziesii. Next base: position 144,109 of record LPNX010405423.1, on the reverse strand, counting down.
TACAAGATGTTTAATAGTGTGGCTGATTATTATAGTATATCTTTATATAAAGTGGAAACATAAAAGCATCATGATGAAATTTCTAGTGTTCTAGCAAAGTTGGACCCTCGTAAAAACAACAAACTGATTGTATAGAAAAACTTGATGTTGTAAAATATGAAAAAGGCTTTTGACACTGCACAAAATTAGATGAAATAAATCAAACAAAAAATCAAGGATAAGGAGGTGGACCTTGAAAATATGGAAGTTGCAATAGATAAAAAACAACTTTTAGGATCTGAAGCTCGAAGTGAATAACAAGTGTGAATATAAGATGTTTAATAGTGTGACAAGTTATTGTAGCGGTAGTTATATTTTTTTATGAATCAATTTGTACTATCTATCTACTAATGTCTAATACAAGTGTATTGAGTTTTTAGACTTGCATAAAAGAAGAGGAGTCCCTTACTTTATTGGAAATAGTAGAGGATTAATATTATTTAAAATGAATTTTATTTTAAGTATAAATTTGAATAGAAATTTAAGCATGCACACACACACACAGACAAATATATAATTCTTTCGTACCTTAGAAAATTTTGAGGATTTTTGACAATACTAATAAATTTGAAAAATTCTAAACTAGGAAAAATTCTAAAATAGAATTATACTTTTTAAAAAATTTATACCTCATTTAAAATTGAAAAGCTAAAATTACAACAATAAAAAATATTTCTTTATCAACATTCCACACCGATCATTAAATTTATAATTTTAATGACCATCCTATCAATATGCAATGTAGAAAAAATTAATGAAAACAAATTATCCTTGACACAAGAAAGTTGGAACCCAACTGTTCTATTTGGTGGATTTTCCCTTTCTCATCTCCATTAATGGAGGATTATATGATGATTGAAACTAAAAATAAATCATGTTTGTGAAGATGAGTAATTTCATTTTGTTTTTTTAGTATGTGGTTCCATGTATTGAAAGTTTTATTTATTTATGTAGAGCTGGTATAGATGACCTGACAACAACCTTTTGGTACCATTACATTTATACTCATGGAAATGAATTATTTTTAATGTAAGTGGTTTATTTTTATGGTCTTGGTATAGATGACCTATCACAAACCATATGGGGACCATAACATTTATGTTCTTGAAAATCAATTATTTTTAATTGTGATCATTACAACTGATAGTGTTTAGTTTTAAGTAGAATCCAACACCAAAGATGTGATTTCCACACCATGGTATTGATGTCCACTAACAATAAACTATAACCAAAGAACTTAAATGTGCAATCTCTATGATAAATATTTTAAGTTTAAATTTTTGAATTTATACAATTCCTCATTATTCAATGTAAGAAGAAATATAATTTAAATGCTAAATACTACCTAAGAACTAAGAAATTAAAGTTCAATCATATAAATTTTGTGTTTAATATTGATGAGAAATTTTAATTAAGGTTTCTTTGAGTTATATTGGAAAATTTGCAGAATTAGTTCGGTCGCATACTTAATTATGAATTATGTATTGTAATGGATGAAGGAGATAACTAAAAGAATATTGCATCAACTTATGAGCAAGGAAATAGACACCCATATTCATGGATCTATCCAATTCTAACGAATCAACGCATGCCTTGTTTACTTATCAACAGTAGGATCGACGTGTATCTCATTGTGAATAAACACTACCTGTCCTCCATGCACAAATCCAAATTGAACTTTGTAGTGAGATATTATCTCCACCAACTATTAACTGGTAGACAAAATTAGTTTAGAACTAGTAGAGGAAACTACTTAACTGGTAGAGGAAATTAGTTTAAAACTTGTTAGTTTTTTATAATATGGGAGTGTTCTTACATCCTTATTCTTGAGACCTTCCATTCTGAAAAATTGACAAAAAATGTATTTGAATTGAAGACGCACTTTAAAAGTAAATAAACTAAATAAAATTTGTATTCTAAAAGTTATAATTGTTTTATTTTGTATGTGAGAGAAAAATGTAGACACAAACAAACAAAAAGCATGTAATTATTCACTGAAACTGGTAACATATTCACACAATTTATACATTGCAAATAGACGAGAGTGGTATTTCAAAAAATAAATGGTATGATTTCATTCTTCATTTTCATCAACTTGTCATCTAACAAAACATATGAGAAGTTTTTGTTGCAGTGTGATTTTAATAAATTTCAAACTATGTACATCAAAGGAAAATAAACTTTGAAATACATATCCTTAAGAAGATGTAGAATTCCTCTCAGGAGCACCATTACATTAGAGGGTATTTTTAATTGTCTTGATCCTACAACCTTTGGACACATTTAGGGATCTAGATAATACTTCTGATTTTTTTTTAATTTGAAAATTGAGGCGTGTAGTAAAACTTACTTAGAAAAAATGTAACATGCAAGCTCCCAAACAAGATTCAACTTCCACGTCTATGCCCAAACTCTAAATTAGAAACCATGAATTGAAGTGGAGGACGTACAACATATGGTGTCTAAAAACCTGACAGCGCAAGACACTCCCAAGACAAATATTAGCAACGCAGGGCCCATGGTGGACAAGGTTCCCAAATTAACAAATCTCAACAGTGCAAGAGTCATGATGGACAAGGTGTCAAAAGGGGGTTCATAAAAGGTTGGTTGATGTGGAAGGGAACATTAGAGGAAATTTGGGGTCTAAAATGGGCCTTATAAGAAAATGTGCCAACAATAATTTCTTGTGAGTTGGAATTCAAGAACCAATAGAATTCAAATAAAATGAGTCAACCATAATGGTTGAATTGACATATTTGTCATAAAAAAAATACTACTTTTTTTGTTTGTGTTTTCGACATATCTCCCTATGTTTTTACTCAAATTTTGATCAGGAGAGCTCATTGGATATAGAATTTGATTCCACATCCAACGAGTACCCGCACTGCATACTTTTGATGGACCCTGCTACCCCAAAAATAAGAAATACCTGAAAAAAATGTGATGATGATGTAGCGGGGGTGATGGGGTAGCGGGGTCCATCAAAAGTATGCAGTGTGGATAGTCATTGGATGCGGAATTGAATTCTGCATCCAACTAGCTCTCTTGATCAAAATTTGAGTAAAAACACAGGGAGATATGTCGAAAATACGAACACAAAAAGTAGTTTTTTTCTTTTTTCCTCCAAAATTAATAAATATTATTTTATTATTTTAACTATTATTTTATTATTTTCCTTAGGAGGCCCATTTTAGACCTCAAAATTCCTCTAATGGGGGTACCAAGGATCCTAGTGTGGTAAATAGTAACCCAATTATGAGATAACAACATAGAGTAGCATTATCGAGGTGGCCATATGTGGATAGTAGGGTGCCAGAAGGGAGGGGATAATAGGTTGTTGGTGGAGTGGGGTAGTGGGGTCATTGTTGATCGATAGAAAACTAGATGAAAACAACTGTGATGACCTGTTTCATATAATACATATTTGGTACAAAACTTATTCGACGAAATAGTGTTCGACACGCAACTCCACCTTCCAATTCTCACGAAATAGACACCCATATTCATGGATCTACCCAAACATGAAGCATTCTACCAACATATATATATATATATATATATATATATATATATATAGATATATATGTTGGTGGCATGTTTCATGGTTTTCATGTATGTGTGATGTATGGATATGATGGATGTATATGTGATTATACGTTTACGTATGTGTTAATGTTTACTATGTATAGTTGTAGTTGTTTACACATTATTTGTATAATGGTCAACACATATACATATATATGCTTTGTTTGTTTGGGTGCAATGTTAGGTAGATGTGTGATGTATTAAGTGCTAGTTCAACACATTGTTGGTGATAGAGTTAGCAAATGCATTGGGGTTCCTTGTCACATGTGTGAAATTAATGGTTTCAAACTGTCATATGAGAAGGAACACTCACAAGAAATTGTTAAAGAGGAGTGGGTCGAGGACATGAAACACATTGTTCATCTGTGAGACAATTAGTTGGGAACATAAGTGCACATGTGAATGGACGATGCTGAGATGGATTGAATCAGTTAAGAGTGCGATAGACGTCATATTTTGTTTGGTTATTGGATATTTTCCCCAGGAAAAATCCACTTGTATTGTATAAATTTTGGCGGGGTTGTAAATGTCCCAAGTAGTTGATGCTAGATTCTTTAACAAGTGACTTGCACCATTTGTGAAGCCAATGTAGTTTTCATGGAATTTTTATAATCTACATGGTAAACAAATGATATTTTTTGTTTTCCACTGATGGGATTGAAAACATAAGATGTGAAATTTTCCTTTTTGAAAGTGAAAATGAATAATGTGATTTAGTTATTGCATTGGTAGGGTCCTTCTTATGTTGGGATTTACCAACCATATCTAGGTGGTGGCGGTATCTAATGTTGGTACTGTTGATGCTCAAAAATAAACGGTTAGGGAAGCAACACATTAAACACCCTTAGAGGTCTATTCAAGGGGAGGAAGGGGATGGAAGTCTGGGTTGTGTTTAGAGCCGTTGGATAGATAGGGTTCACAAGGTTGATCAATGATGTTAAGTTCATAAAAATGAAAATTAGATATGTTCCTATGAACGAAGAAGATTCAAAAAAGAATGTTAGTTCATTAATCAAAATAAATGAGACCTATCTAACCATGCATGAATAGTAAATCAGGAAAATGTTAAAGAAATAAGTTGTAAAATATTTACTGAACCATGAAAGTGCATAGTATGATTAATTTAATGAAAATAAAGCTTTAGCCATTTGTATATAAATGCATCAATAATTTAATCTGTTCTAACACAAAGGTAAATAAAAGTGACATCCTTAATGTTGCGGAAGAACATATTCAATTTGATTAATCTTGGGAATTCCAATTGTATGATGGGGTCTAAGTCAGGAAAATAAAATAGTCAAGATAAATAAAACATAAAATTAGCATTTTAGTCAAAGATATTAAATTGTAACGTTAATTGTATTCCTTTTACATCTAAGTATATTTTATAAGAATCTTTTAGTGTGTAAAAGAAAATATTTACTTCGTTCAGATTTACAATTTTTAACACAATCAAATTAAGAGTTTGTTAATGCAGGAATTACCAATTTGTTGATGCAATAACTTTTATTAAATGTAATACTAAAAATTGTTTAACTGAATAAGCATTATACTTCTGTTCGAAAGATCGATTGTTAGAAATATTAATGACTAAAGGTAAGATAAATTGAAAAAAATAATTGTAAAGTTGTTAGTAAACAAAAATAAAATAATGACATTTATAGTTCGAAATATACACCTAGTACAGTTTTGCAAAATGTCAAAAAAGAAAAAAAAATAAGGATGAGAAATAAGGTGGAGGTAATATTCATATATGCCCAAATAAGAATTTTATTAACATGGACTAGAAAATCATCAATACAATAGGAACTAACTGGTTTAACCCCTGAGAAAGGGAGGTTTCTGAGACCCTAAGCAATTCTCAACAACTTAGGAACCATTGACACCTGCGTGAAACTAACACAATGGAGAAGACTCCTCGTTCAGATTGTTCTACAGTAACCTGCATGCATGAAAACATGAGTAGGAAAAATATGTTAGTATTATTAATCCTCCCTTAGTCAAATTTCTATTAGATTAATTTAGCCTAACTTAGGAACCTTAATAAATTATTTGGGTCCACTAGTACCATTGGGTCCATTTGGCCTAATAAGGCCCATGGGGTCTTCACTTGTTGACCAATACCCTATCACGTTAGTTCATATTGTGGGTTTTAAAATTATCAAAAATTGAACCTATATATTGTAGGTATTGGGGGGGGATGAGGGGTTTAAGGTGCAGGTGGGTAAGGTGGTTTAGAAGGATTGAGGTATAAAAATGGGTGGGGAGGAGGTTTTAAGTATTGGGAGGGGGTTTCAAAAAAATATTTTGGATCAATATCTATGGAAATTACGGGTATTCTTTAATATCCCACAGTCGTACATGCTATGTGATAGGTTCACTAAGTGAAGTCCCCGTGATGGGGCCACATGTACCAGTCACTAGAGTGTGGAGAACAATGCTAGACGTTAAATTCCACTTACTGCATGTACATGCATACATTAGAGGAAATTTCAATTTAAAATGGGCCTTCCAAAAATAATACAAATTCCATGTCATCATGTATTATCTAATCAAAATGCTTTAAAACTCAAAAAGGGAGCACTACTTTTTTTGTTTATATTTTTGACATATCTCCCTGTGTGTTTACTCAAATTTTGATCGGGAGAGCTTGTTTGATGGGGAATTAAATTCCCAATCCAATGAGTACCCACATGACATACTTTTGACAGGCCCCGCTACCCCAAAAACAAGAAATACCTGAAAATGTGATGATGACATCATCATCATGTTTTTTCAGGTATTTTTTGTTTTTGGGATCGCAGGGCCCATCAAAAGTATGCAGAGTGGGTACTCGTTGGATTTAGAATTTAATTCCACATCTAACGAGCTCCCCCAATCGAAATTTGAGTAAAAACACAGGGAGATATGTCGAAAATACGAACAAAAAAGTAGTTTTTTCTTTTCTTCCTCCCAAATTAATAAATATTATTTTATTATTTTATCTATTATTTTATTAATTTTCCTTAGGAGGCCCATTCTGAGTTGAAATTTCCTCTAATGAGTTTGGGTGCCTCCTAGACCAATCCCTACATTTTAGGAGCCACTAGGAGTCTCGACACCAACCTCCATCAGTTAGTTGGTGTTGGAACTAGTTAGTCTTAGTTAGCTTCCAGCTACTGTCAGTTAGTTCAAAATTAGTTAGCTATTGCTAGTTATGCATGGGTAATGCATGGTTGCATGTGAAGTAGGCGCATTTTCCCACCTACCACACTTAGTTGCACTGAGTTAACTAGTTATTACTAATTGTTTGAGTTGGTTGGACATCTGTGACTTGATTTGTTGGACTCCTATATTGATTGAGACACCATGAGTTAGCTATTTAGTTAGGCATAGTCGCACCCAGTTGGTAGATTCCAATTCCTCCCTAATGGATTTGAATTCTTCCTATTTGTAAACTATAGTAACAATGGACTAATTAATGTGAATGATACTGTAAATTCCTGAGCAACACTCATCTGTTTCCTGTGTGGTTTGTTTTGTTCAGTTTGTATATTCATACTCCTTTTACTGCAAATATTATTCAGAACTATCTTCTTGAAGATCTAAATGGTGTTATATTTTTATCAATTTAGACAGTATTATCTTAGGATATTATCTGAGAGAATAACGTGCACATCAATCAATCACAAGAGAGAATAGACACAAAGATTTTCCTCGGGGAACCCATAAAGGAGAAAACCCTGCAACTTCCCCAGAGATATAATAAGCACCAATGGCAGCAGTAAAACCCACAGATAGTAAGATGTTCTCCGACAGTTGTTCTCTCTCTCATCTCATCTCCTTCTCTCTCATGCATGCGCTACAACTGAGTGTGAGTAGACTGTGTGATAAATAGAGAGGCTCACTCTCTATTTATACTATTTTTTCACTTAACAATAACTTGCCATGGATGACTTCTCTAGGAGAGTCTAATAACCCTAGTGCCCTGAAACTATGGGGACTTTGACCCCCGATCAACTAGGAGGGTTAACCTCTATGACTTTACATTACTTGTTTACATTATTGATTTTCTCGATAGGAACTGTTAACCCAAAAAATCCCTCACTAAGATCTACATGACCTACACCACCCATGGACATCCATGCACGACCCTCATTTGACCCCCACACCCTAAAAAAGGATTAAAAATATGAAAAGGGGCTCAAAACCCCTTAAAAAGAGCCAAAATAGCTCTCATAGGGGCTAAAACCTCCAAAAAGGGGCTAAAACCCCTCAAAGGAGCTTAAAACCCCCAAAGGAGCTAAGACTTCAGAGGAAGGGGATAAAATCCCAAAAAGGGGGCTAAATCCTTGACTAGGGGCTTAAAACCCTAAAAATATTGAGAAAAAGTATAAATAGAAGGGTGTGGGTCACTCTCAAATCACTTCTCATATCCCTATCGTTACGCTTCTTGTGTGAGTTCCTTGAGACCATTTTCCTCTCAAGCCATTAACCCTCCCTCTCCTTTATTCCTCCATTGAGCCATAGCTCCCCATTCCTAAGAGAGGTGCTCTCCCAAGCTAGGGCATGGTGGCCCATTCCAACCAGATAAGGTATGCTTGTATTTTCATGTTTTTGCTTAGTTAGATTGTAGTTTTCTAACATTATTTGTTTACAGGTTTATTGCTTAACATTTTCTTGCAGGTTTCCATTGATTGCTTGCAGGTCTTTTGGTTTTCTAATAGGTTGATGCAGGGTTGTGGAGCTTATCCCTAACCTTGTGTGCATTGGTTTCATTTCATCTTTTGTTTCCTTTTCTTTCTGTTCTTTCATTCTCACAGGATCCCTACCCTTCCATCCTATAGATGGAAGGGAGCTGTTCCTGCCTATAGTAAGGGCAAAATCCCTACTACAGACTTGACGACCATACCAGGTTGATCCCACGGGATCCCTGGGTTTTATTTCTGCATTTTAGTTTTATTTTCCCTAGTTTAGTTTTCTTTCAAATCTAGATTAGATATATCTTTTCCTGCATTTTTATCTACTTCCAAGCCTCCTCAAGGGAAAAACGAGACCATTTGGCCATAGTACAGGTTAATGTCAACCAAATCTAGCTCAGGTTCAAGAAATTTTCATCTTTCGAACCAAGTCCCTCTTATCAGGCTAAAAGGTGCGACCAAGTCACTCATTTAGGTGTGGCTAGGTCACTCATTCAGGCCTGAAAGGTGTGACTTCATCCCATAAACCAGATCACTTCTGTCTGCAGTTTCTGAGCGACCCCCTCGCTTGTTTTGGGGAAAATTTGGTGACCCCCTCACCACATTTGCCCCAAAAAGATCTATATGTATCTCAAATTTAGATTTGGGACTGTCAGTGCGGCTCAGCCGCCTTTGTCCATTAAATATGTGTCTATTTCCTTTCAGTGTCTATTTATTTTATTACATCATGTCTAAATCACTGTTAAATTAAATGGTTAATTGGTTAATGAATCTATTTAAAGCTTGAATCAAAAAATTACTGTAGGTTTCAATTCTTAAGTTGAAATTAACATCTTTCCTAGCCCTTCCTCCTCTACCCAGTCATCACCCTTCAGGGTATTCTGGGATAAGACAAAGGATAAAGCTCATATAGTAATAGGCACTTCACCTGTCATTTTTCTAAACCACTAAAAATGGGTGACGTGGACGGTAGAGTGGGTGGAGACCGATGGGGGTTTCACTGCGTTTGCGTCCTCCCTGTTGATCGACTTTGCATCTGGAGAGTGACCTGAGGATCTACGAATGGGCTTAGTCCCATTGTGTTGATATCCCGACACTCTTTCTTGGTTGAAGAGAAATACAAGTGTAAGGCAGTCACCTAGTCACGTTCAGATTCAGATTCAGGTATGGCATGAATTCAAGTTTTTGTTTACAATTTACTACTATGTTAAACAATCTATTCACATTATAAGTTTTGCAATACAATATCTGAGGACTATTCATAAACCATACAAGAAGCTACTAAATGTAACAGAAATATAAAATACATACACATAAACCATACCACATAAAACAACCAAACTTAGTTCATGGCGCTGAGCTAGCCATTAAAAGTTATAATTTACACTAATCCAACCATATGCAATCTTTGAGGACATAAGTCCCTGACTAACTTAACCATGGGAAGTACTTGGGCTCAGCCTAGAAACTCATTGTGAGGAGTACCACGAGAACCCCAAAGTAGTTGGCCACTGAGAGGAATTACCAAGCGAAACAGGAAATGACCCCCACCTATTGACTAGCACTCTCATGAGGAAAAATCCAAGCACTATCTTTTGGCAGTATTGGTGGTCGAGTGACTACCTAAATCCAATAGGAAGCCATTAAAACTGGGGTCCAAAAGTCATTACCATATTTCATCACTTGACATACAAATCAGACACAATTGATCCCCCACGTTCTTCCTCATGCCTGAGAGGCGATCCACCACAGTTTGGGTCCTTGAACCAACACCGTGGAGACCATTCTCGACGACCCTATACACCATCATAATACCACACAACCTCTGATTCAGACTTAGAATCATACCAATCTGAGCCAGACTTACATACTGCACCATCTAGCCCCATGGCTGGTGCAAACCCGGATTCGTTTTCTGGCTTAGTGATTGGCATTGGACCCATGTACACACCCCAAACCACCACCAACACCCCTTCTGGTGGCCCTAGCATGGTCATGCAAACTATCATAAGACAACTACCACCACCCATATTGACCAGTCAAGTTGTCCCACCTATAACACATGGGGGGCAGTGTCCCTTCCACCCACACTGTCCCACTTGGCATGTTTGGGGGCAGTGGTCCTTCCACCTACACTACCCCTCCTGTCACACATGGGGGCAATGGCCCTTCCACTCACACAGTTTCATTTACCACACTTGGGGGCAGTGGCCTATCCACAATGGTGCCACAAGTACCCCTAGTTATGTAGGTGCATCATGTCCCTACAAAAACCACCACCATTATTGCCCCATCTCACATCAAACTTGGTTCAAACCTTCCTTTCATGGCACATCTCAAATTTCCTGACTTGCCTCAGTTAACAAATGAACCTATCCACCATCAAAAAATTTGGCCTCCCATGCCAACCAAACTTCCCTCAGACATTCCCAAGTTTGAAGGAAAGGCAGGGCAGTGCCCCCAAAACCACATCATGATGTTTTTTTCCTATGGTGCTCATCAAATAGCATTGTAGATGATTCAATTAGGATCAGAGTGTTCCAACGCACTCTCACAGGTGCAGCTGCCAAGTTGTACATTGAGCTACCATAAGCCAAATACCTGAATTTTAACTCCTTGGATTTCATGTTCCTGCAGTATTTCCAACTCCCCGTTAAATACGATGAAGGGGTGGAGATCTTGCTATCTTTCTGCTAGAATACTATGACCCACGTAACCGACCACATCCATGAGTGGCAGCGATGCTGTAGTTTGTGCAAGATTCAACTTGATGACAGGATCTTCTTGGATTGGTTCCTAAAAACTTTGCTACCACCTATAGCAAAGGATGTCGCATATGAACATCCCCAATCCGAAGAGGAGGCCATCTTGAAAGCCCAGTAGTTTGATCTAATCTATGCACAGTCTGGATACCTTTACACTGTCATTCCAGACGCTCCTCGTGTAGGCACCTCCTACCGGGATGAACCGAGGGAATCCCATGCCATAGATGGCATCATAGGTTCTGTCTCCCACCAACCACATCACCATCTGACACCACCTGCAATACCATCACAACCAAGCAACACCCCTATTGTTTCCTACCAAAACCAAACTCTGGACTATACAAGAATGATGTCTCAGTCCAGAGCCACAACTTCTTATGCATAACCTACACCACCACAGCAGGCCCAGGCATTGGCTTGGCTGACACAACAATATGTGGGAAAAATGCCCACATTTGTGGAAACTCCACCCACCCAAGTTTACTATGCACCACCAGTCCAAGTCGTTCAAGTCGTCGCCCCTACTCCACCAGAACCTTTAGGATAGGTGTTTGCACAGCAAAACCATCCTAACTAGCCAACCCCCAATAACCAACAAGGGTAGGCCAGAAATAACTGAGCCTAGAACCAAGGAAACAATCAACTGCATGGAGGCGGTCAACAACCAAACCCTCCCAACAATGCAGCGGAAAATCATCCAGCCCAAAATCCTCATCAACCAAATGCACCTAGATGTAACGCTCGGTTGCACATAAATTATCCATGCAAGTTGTGTGAGGTCTATGGGCACTATACACATGAATGCCCCTTCATGGGTCGTGCTAAGAAAACCATTCACAACAAGGTTCAGCATGCTACCAATACATCCACCCAAGCTTAACCCAACCTGGCACCACCAGGGCCTCCACCCAAGGTCCTCTGAAACCCATTACCAGTCCAAGGACTAGTAGCAATTGCACCCACTCCCCAGCCAAATCGCAACGCCTCGGGGGCACCTCCAATAGCAGAAACAGTTGTTCACCACCTACTAGCCATGACAGCTGAAGAGGTCAATTTATAGACCAGACGAAATTAGTATGGAACCAACACCGAACCCGCTGACACATTAGCAGCATCTACATCAAAACAGCCAATGCACCTCTTCAGCTACCCCCTTTCCCTCCATGCCCCCCCATACAATGGGTTTCCAACAACATCATGGCTAGAGCTGCTGTAAGCTACAGGATCGTGGATGATTTGGCCCAAACACCTACCACCATGTCCGCTCTTGAGGTACTCAAAAATTTCCCAATGCAGCGAAAAATCCTTACTAGTTGCCCTTGGTGCTATAGACGCCTCTGACTCTAAGTTGATCACATTCAACATGGAGAATGGAGAACCACAGATGTCATAAACTATTTCCTTCCAAATCCTGGTGTCTATCTAGAATTTGTTCATGTACTGGTGCATAGTGGATGAGGGGGCATCCACATGCGTTATGTCCACCCTAGTCTAGAAAAATCTTGGATCCCCAATTCTGAAACCATCATCTGCTACTCTGCGGGCTTATGATGGTCATCCCACTAAATCCCAAGGAATCCTCCCTCATTTCCCCATCACATTGGTTGGGAAAATAGTACTGATTGACATAGAGGTTGTCAATGCTCAGTTGGACTATAACCTTCTCCTCGGAAGAAGTTATATGTACGCCATGAGAGCCGTAGCATCAACTATTTTCCCTCTCATGATGTTCCCCCATGAAGGGAAAATCGTGATGGTTTACCAACTGACTTATCATGATCCGCAAGGGATAACTACATCATCCAATGTTATGCCTACGATCAACACCATTGATTTGCGAGGGCTAACCACACCCACCAATGTTATCCATGCATTCAACACCATGGTTGACAACATACCAGCCTCCCCATTGTTGAATGTGGGCCCTGGGTTGTTTATCGATACTGCCATGTCAGCTTCTTTCCCCTTAGTTTCACCACCGTTGACACCAAATGAGACCACGGATTTGTGCATGTTATCATCTAGCACTACTACACCCAAACATCAACTGCAGCCACAACCCCAACTGCAACCACAACACCATCTACAGCCGCAGGATCATCAGCAACCGCAGCATCATTTGCAGTCACAGCATTATGCATAGCTGCCAACACAACCTCATCCCCACATTGAACCATCAAGGAGTTATCTGGGATCCTCCCCAATCCACACAATTCCATTCCTATTTCCCCCGCCTGGTGTCATGAGCAAGCCAGTAATGGCTACCTTAAACTTACCCAATTTTACATTGGGAATTCTCATGTGGTACCTTGATCCACCGACCCAACCACTAATTCCCCAAGTAGTCTTAACCCCCATGCAACCCATTGCGGTCGAATCTCATCCTCCACCTGGCCCACAAAAACCAACCACCTCACCCACATCGCCCCACCCAAAAAGGGCCAAAGAAAAAAATGTGAAAGCTACTGCTAAACCTCGACAGATCCCACCTTGCACCATCTGTGAAGAACAGGGCCATCCAACTCAAAACATCCCTAAAATTCCCATAATCCGCACGCATTTGGATGCCATGGATACAGCGAAAAACCTCCCTGTGGTTTAACTTCCAAGCAGGCCAATAGTGAGAAATAAGTCATTGAGAACAAACCATGCTTGCGCCCTTTGCAGATTGTATGAACACTATTCTCACCACTGCCAAGACTTGTCCAAGTTTTGAATGGCTATGTCCAACCTTCGACAACATTTCCTTGAATCTAAGATCACTATGATCGAAGAAGTTCACCCCCCACCTCCTTCTTCAGACACCATGTCCATTTACATGATGTCCATCTCTACAGACCCTCTTGTCTCCACCATCACCGACGGTCCATCATACATGTCTCTTCGTTGCTTCCGCAATGATGAGGAGATACTTAAAGCCTTAACCACCTCGGAATACCCATGGGACAACATGCACCCTCTGTAGCCACAACTCCATTCACAGCTGCAACCTCAATCGTAACCTCAACCTCAGTTACCAAGGAAACAGTGGGGCTCATTCCCACTCAACACGATCATTTTCCTTTTCCTTTTCCTTTTCCTTTTCCCTTTCCTTTTCCCTTTCCTTTTCTTACCATCCAGGATCATGAGCAAGTCTATCCTGGAAACCCACAATCTACAGGATTTCACACTGGGAGTTCTTGCGTGGTACATTGAACCACCTATCTTATCTCTGAGGCCCCAAGATGTGTTGACTCCTGTCCAGCCAATTTGGATGATGTTGCACCTACCTCTGGGTGAATCAAAGACTCTTCCAGTCTCCAGGCCTACCCCTCTTCCTCCAACAGAGACGGGGGGAACGGCCACCAAAACCACAATTAATACCATTTACATGATCTCTAGCACCAGTTTCCCTCTTGTCTCATCGGTCGTGGAAGATCCACTTGATCTATCCTGGCATCACTTATGCGATGACGGAGAGATCTGTAAGACCTCCTCCGATTTTACCCCATTCCCTTTAAACCATAGTGTGGAATCGGTTCTTCCCATCAAAGAATAGATTCTGTCACCCCTCCTTGCCAATGACCTTCGTCTTAGCAAGGGGGCATACCTCTTCAATGACTCAGATGGTCACCTATTGAAGAAGGCTCGCAACAGGCCCTACCTCAAGAGATGTTATGACTGATATAACCACCACGAGTCACTTATAGCATAGTTTTTTCCTTTTTTGTTTTACAATGTTTTTACCACAAATTAGAAACCCCCCATTTAGGGGTAGCACCATTAGCTATTTGTTTAGAGTCACCCGGAGCCTATTCAAGACACCCCTCACACCTCCGGGATCAAATTTATATCTTCTAATGACACCATTGTCTCATGTTTAACAAGTAATTTTTGGGGCCACTTTCAGAGAGTTATCTTGGTTTACGTACCACATTGTGATGTAAGTGTCTCTAGACCTATTCTTACATCACACTTTCCTACCGCCACTCATGTGGGTTCTCGGGCCACCGCCCGGAAGGTGCGCCATTTCATTTTAACATATAGATGTCTAATCCATCCACCGCACCTTATGCGGATCCCCAAACCATCATCTGAAGGATGGATCATTTCCTTTGCATGTATTTGGCATATAACTTCCTCTGGACTTGCACTCACATCACATGTAGTCAAGTCCACCCACCACAACTCACACACAACTCTCTTGACCTCTATCCGAGAGCCACCTCGGTTTGTGTTCCTTTGCCGCATCAATTCACGTGCCTCTGCCGCGGTCTATCTCATGCATGTATTGGTATGTTTAAGAGCCACCTGCTCCATCCATACTACATAGATGATGTTTTGACCACTTTCCACTGTCCTGACATGGGGCACCACCTATGCCACCGTAATCGGTTGACCATACCAAAGTTTCTTTTAAGATCTTTTCTGACTCCTAAAAGAATGAAAATATTGTCGAGCGCAGCTTCTTCCTTTCCCACTCATTAAAGTATAGGAAAGTAAATCTAAATCAACTCGTTTATCTCCTTTTGTATAATATGTAGACCATCAAATGAAAAATACCACCTTGGCACATTCAAGCCAAGATCGTTCCCCTCTGGATCCTTTTATGCTTTCTTGGGGAGAGGGGCCAAACTATATGAAAAAGCTCACCATGGGTTGTCGTTAAGCTCTTTTCCAGCCTTCTCATCAAGAAAATATTGTCGAGCAAACTTGGTTGCGTTGATGCTCGTAAAAGTATCTAAATTACCGTCCATTTAGTATAGGTTTAACCTTTCCTGGCCTAACTGGACTACCAATAGTAAATAAGTCTCTCATCCCCTAAAGGATGGGTGAGCTCTCCTGTGTATACTTTTATCCTTTTTTGGGCACAAGAGACTACCAATGAAAAAGAGCCCCCACTGGAGTAAACTGGAGTCTTCTTCAAGCTTTCAGACTCTCTAAAAATGAAAGCACCATTGAGCATTTACTTTCTCGGGCTCACCAAAAATCCATGAGATCGTACCACAATGGTGTCTCTAGACACCACCCCACAAATAATAGTTTGGCAGCATTCCCACTCTGGGTCACCTTTGTTCAAAGTACTCCACAATGTGTCTTCCTTGGATCCCGTCAATACCAAAAGTATCTACCTCCCCTAAGTATTTCCCATCTGCAATGACATTCCCGGTATTACAACTATGATCCCTTTCTCATGAGTCAGTTTCATTTGCTACCTGGTCTGCCCTACCGTCATACTTTGAACAAAGGAATTTTGAGTCCAATACACCCCCGCTACCCCTGTTAAACTCCTTCTCTTCCCCACCCCCAATTCAGTGGGTCAGTACTCAGATTGTCTCACATCTTTTGGTTATCTCCCTCATGCTTCTGTTCAAGGAAACACCATTGCCTTGACTAGGGGCAGGTCTCCCTCTGTCGGCGATAACACATGTATTCCAGAAGATAGACCTAGAGGTCCCTGTATCCTAGTTTCATTAACCTCATTAATGAGTTCCTTGGACCACTTGAGAGGAGTCCTTATTGCCTCTCGGGATGGTTGTTTCTCACATGCTCGACGCCAGCTACATCATCGCACCGTTGAGATTTGTACAAGGTATTGGTCCATGTAGTGTTTGGTTGAAGACCCTAGATGTCACCTAACTCTATCACATTGATGAGTCTATTTGAGGGATCCCAACAGGTTCATGTCCCTTGTGATTTTTGGGTTGCGTTGGAGACAATGTTTAGAAGCCCCAGCAGTGCTTCTATATAGATTTATGGTTGATGCAGCATACTTGTACCACAAAGACTCTAAATCTCCGTCAGTAAACTATGTACCATTCTAGATCTAGCAGACCATCAGTCATAAAGATATAGCATTCCATGAGAATGCCATGGGTCCAATGTAGCATTTCTTCATATCATTATTGTATCCATCCTCTCATTGAGGCAACCACTATTGTAACAACAGTTGTACATGATCGACTCTTGTATTATAGAGCTTAGATCACATTATTCTTTTGACATCGTTACGAGCATTGGAATTCCTGCCTCATCCATATACATGTCACACATTATTTGTATCTCACCCATTGATGTGAATCATATTAATATAAAAACCAAAATCCACCATGCCCCAGCCCAGGGAGCACCACCTCTCCCCAAGAAAACCCTATGATGTTCGTCGGCCATACGATGAGCTCCTTCCCTCACACATCAGGGGGGAATCTGTTAACCCAAAAAAACCCTCACTAATCTCTACATGACCTACACCACCCAAGGACATCCATGCACAACCATCATTTGATCCCCACACCCTCAAAAAGGCTTAAAAATATGAAAAAGGGATTAAAAACCCCTAAAAAGAGCCAAACTAGCTCACATAGGGGCTAAAACCTCCAAAAAGGGGCTAAAACCTCTCAAAAGAGCTTAAAACCCCCAAAGAAGATAAGACTTGGGTGGAAGGGGATAAAATCCCAAAAACAAGGCTAAAGCCCTAACTAGGGGCTTAAAACCCTAAAAATATTGAGAAAAAGTATAAATATAGGGGTGGGGGTCACTCTCAAATCACTTCTCATCTCCTTATCGTTACGCTACCCGTGTGAGTGCCTTGAGACCATTTTCCTCTCAAGCCATTCACCCTCCCTCTCTTCCATTCCTCCATTGAGCCATTGCTCCCCATTCTTAAGAGAGGTGCTCTCCCAAGCTAGGGCATGGTGGCCCATTCCAACCAGAGAAGGTATACTTGTCTTTTTATGTTTTTGCTTAGTTATATTGTAGTGTTCTAACATTATTTGTTTGCAGGTTTATTGCTTAACATTTTCTTGCATGTTTACATTGATTTCTTGCAGGTCTTTTGGTTTTCTAACAGTTTGATGCAGGGTTGTGGAGCTTATCCCTAACCTTGTGTGCAGGGGTTTCATTTCATTTTATGTTTCATTTTCTTTCTATTCTTTAATTCTCACATGAACCCTACCATTCCATCCTATATATGGAAGGGATTTGTTCCTGCCTGTAGCAAGGGAGAAATCCCTACTGCAGGAACATCGGGGACTAGTCAGATACAATATATGAAATACATAAGTGAATACATTCCGAAGTTACAAATACATCAACAATCCCTCTTAACTAGGAAGGTATTCTCTTAACACAATTCATCAGCACAAGTCTTCTTCTCTAGATCAACTCTGGATCATCACTGGATCATCATCAAAGTTGCATCATCACTAGATCATCATCAAAACCGGATCATCAGTGTATCATCATCATCACTGCTTCCGCTATCTCAATCAACTGGTTTTATTTCTCAATTCTACTTGTCATAGGAATTTCTACACAGCCAACTCTTTTTCATGCTGGTTGTAGGACTAGACTCCAGGTAGGTCCTCATCTTATTCAACACTTATATCCAACCATGGGAGGCCCAGCCTACCTCCATGTCGGAAAGGCCCACCCAACACTTACATCTGACCATGGTAGGAATAAATCCAGTATCCATGTTAGAATGGCACACCCAGCACTCACATCTGAACATGGGAAGCCCAACCTACCACCATGTCAGAAGGGCCCAGCACTCACATCTGACCATGGGAGGCCCATCCTTCCACCATGTCAAAAAGACTCATCCAGCACTTATATCTGACCATGGGAAGCCCATCCTACCACCATCTCAAAAAGGCCCAGCACTCACATTTGACCATGGGAGGCCCAGCCTACCACCATGTCAGAAAGGCTCAGCACTTATATCTGACCATGGGAGGCCCAACCTGCCACCATGTCAGAAATAATCTGCACTTACATCTGACCATGGGAGGCTCAGCCTTCCACCATGTCAGAAAGGCTCTGCACTTACATCTGACCATGGGAGGCCTAGCCTACCATCATGTCAGAAAGGATCTAAACTTACATCTGATCATGGGAGGCCCAGCCTGCCACCATGTCAAAAAGGCACTTACATCTGACCATGGGAGGCCCAGCTTGCCACCATGTCAGAATGGATCACGGACTCATCACTTCCCCTTGGAAGGAACCTCGATCTGGAGAACACCAACCTTCTCCTTGAAGTACTCAAATTTCACTCTGGCCAATGGATTGGTCAACAAATTAGTTATCTGCTCATCTGTCACAACATATTGGAGCTTCACTACTCCTCTCTGCACCATATCCCTGATATAGTGATATTTGATCTTGATATGCTTTGACCTGTCATGGAACACTGGATTCTACGACAACTTCACACAACTCTGGTTGTCGCAATATATACAAGTAGCATCCAACTGGAGATCAAATAAATTATATAGTAGCTTCCTCAGCCACACTGCATCACAACTAGTTGAACAAGCTGCGACATACTCTCCTTCGTCTGTACTCAATGCCACGCAATACTTCTTCTTACTAAACCAAGAGATCACACCTAATCCCATACTAAAGCATCACCCTAAAGTTCTTTTCCTATCAATGGCACTACCTGCCCAATATGAATTAACATAACCTTCCAGGTTAATCTTCTGATTCACCTCATACTTGAGCCCATAATCAACTATACCCTTCAGGTACCTTAGAATATGCTTTGCAGCAATCAGGTGAACATGTTTCGTATCCGTCAGGAACTGGCTCAATGTGTTCACAAAAAAGAAAATATTTGGTCTTATATTCGTCAGGTACATCAAGGACCCAATCATCTGACGATGCATCGTAGCATCAACCAACCCTGATGAAGCATCACTCAATAGCTTCAGTTTCTATGCCATAGGCATGGTCATGGCCTTACAGTCCATCATATTGAACCTCTTCAATATCTCTACTGCATACTTCCCTTGTCCCAGGGATATTCCATATGCATTCTTCCACGCCTCCATGCCTAAAAAATAGTGCATCATACCCAAGTCCTTCATCTCGAACTCGACAACAAGCTTCCTCCGTGTATCATCAATCAACCCATCTGCACCTATTACAAATAGATCATCTACATAGAGTAGGAGTATCATTGGGTTTCCTTCTTCAACCTTGTAGTAAAGGTTGGAATCTGCTTTACTCTTGGTAAAGCCCAAACTAGATAGGAAGCTATCAATTCTATTGTACCATGTCCTGGGTGCCTATTTCAAACTGTACAGGGATTTATTCAACTTACACACATGAGTCTCCCTGTCATGTCTCTCAAAACCGAGTGGCTGCTCCACATACACTTCCCCTTCTACTACAAAATTCAAGAAAGCAGTCTTGACATCCATCTGGTGTATCTTCCATTTTATCACTGTAGCCAAAGAAAGTACTGATATGATGGAAGTGTATCTGGTTACAGGTATGAAAGTTTCTTCATAATCTATTCCTTCTTTTTGAGAGAAGCCACGAGCCACAAATCTTACTTTATACTTCTCTATGCGGCCATCTACAGCATGCTTGGTCTTGTATATCCACTTGGAAGTCACAACAGACTTCGCCTCTGGTATAGGGACAACATCCTAGAAATCATTCTTCATGATCAACTAGTACTCCTCGATCATAACATCCTTCCATTATTTCTTCTATGTCGCTTCTTCATAGTTGGAAGGTTCTTTATCAATGATGTCACATAATAGGGCTACATAACCGGAGCAGGACCTAGTTTTTTTTCTCTCTCTGTGCATTTCTTCTGGAGCCCCATATCTTTCTGCACCTTGGATAGCCTCTCATACCCATGCAGGTTTCCTCTTGTGAGGATTCTTCTCTTTAGGTGGTTCTACAGGTTCCTTGGGTTCTTCTATTTCTCTATCTTCATCTTGATTTGCATCGTTCATAATTGTATCTTGAATTCTGGGTACTTCTGTTTCTTCAGAGTCTTCAACTAGTCTCTTTTTGGATTTGTTGTAAGTTGAGTCTTCATCAAATATTATTTCTCTGCTAATGTCGATCTTCTTGAATCCTGGAAAGTATATTCTGTAAGCTTTCAAGCTTTCACTATATCCCACAAATATACCCTTCTTTCCAGAAGGATATAACTTTGTCCTCTTTTATTTTGGAATGTGTATGTACACTGGACAATCGAATATTCTGAGATGGCTGACCCCTGGTTTCTTTTCGGAAAATACTTATTCAGGTGTTTTGTTCTCGATTACTCTATGTGGAGTATGGTTCTGTACATAAACTGTTGTCCTGGCAGCTTCTACCCATATATGCATGGGAAGATCTTGATCATGAAGCATTGCCCTTGCAGCTTCCATGATTGTTCTATTCTTCCTTTATGCAACCCCATTATGTTGTGGATTATATGGACTAGTCAACTCCTGCTTAATCCCTCAATCTCTACATAACTCTTTGAATTCATTTGATTTGAATTCTTCGCCATTGTCTGATCGAAATTTTTTGATCTTCTTTTATGTGTGGTTCTCGATCAAGGATTTGAATTCTTTGAATGTTTTGAATACTTCATCTTTTCTCTTCAAGAAGTATATCCATGTCTTCCTAGAAAAATCATTAATGAAAGAAACATAGTATACATACCCACTCAATGAACTGGATGACACCAGAATGCATACATCGGAGTGGATGATTTCCAAGATTCCTTTTTCCTTGCTCTCGCTACTTGGAAATGTCTTCTTTGTATTCTTTCCTTTTGCACATACTTTGCAGACACCATCTGTTTTGTCTATATTTCTGGAAGACCTTCAACAACTTTGCTCATAAGTGGTAGTGTTCTATAGTGCAGATGTGCAAGCCTTCCATGCCAAAGTTCATTTGGATCTACTGAGTCATGGACCACAGCTTGTTCTGGTTGGCCCTTTAACTTGTATAATCCTCTCTCTTTCTCTCCAATCACAATTGCATCATCTATAGTCTTTCCCTTTGGCCACATAAGAACTTGGCCATCTACAAATGCAACCCTCATTCCTTTTGCATCCGATGCAAAGATGGAGAGAAGGTTTTTCTTTAGTCCTGGTACAAACAAGACATCCTTCATTTTCATAGACTTTCCATAGTCTAACTTGTAGGAGGATTCACCACTACCTTCTATTGGATATTGGTAGTCATCACCAAGTTTCACTTTCTGGGGTGACTCATGTTCTGATAATTTCATAAATTATTCTTTGAATCCCGTCATATGATTGGAATCCCCACTATCAATAAGCCAATCCTTGCTCCCATGTGTGATAGTTCCTGTGAGGGAAAAAATCATAACATATTATTCATCACTTGAAGAATCATCATTTTCTTGTTTGATTTTCTTTTTGGAAGGTTCATCATCCTCTATAATGTGAGCATGATGTCTTCTTTTGTTGTCCTTCTTCTTGTGAGAGCTATTCTTATTCTTTGGAAAATCTCTTGCAAAGTGTCCTCTTTGGGATGATGATAGTCCCTCCTAGTTTTCCTAAAGTGTACTATGAGAGATTGATATTCACTTCCTATCTTTTCTTCTTAGGCTACTATCCAAGCTTCTTCTTGTGAGAATTCCTCCCACAGTCTACTAAAGGTGACTAGCTTTCTTCTAACACAAATCCCTTGAATGAAAGAGTCCCATGACATAGGGAGACCATTCAAGGTGGTCATCACAATTTCTGCATTCTCCACTTCTTCATCCATTGCTTCAAGTTGTTCTTTGATCTGGGAGACCCTTGTAAAGTATGATTGTATGGTCTCCACATTCTGGATCTTCACATTATTCAACTGGTTCCTCAAAGTCATCTTCCAGTTTATGTTCTTCCCTTCAAATATCTTGGTCAGGGCATCAAACATTGCTTTAGGTTTCTTTAGGGAGGACACCTATGGTACGAGGTAATCCTTGATTGAATCAGCAATAATACTCTTTGCCATGACCAATTTCTTTTTGTGTAAGGCTGTAGCCTCATCTCCCTCTGGAACTGGAACCTCGTCACTGATGTAAGAGTCCAACTCATTTTCTTCCATGACCAGGGTGATCCTATACTTCCAGGCTCAAAAGTTATCAGCTCCATCAAGCTTTTCATCAAGCTTGGTGTGATGAGACATCTTAAATGAGAACCTCAAATGGAAATACAAAATATTTAGATAATACCAATTTGAGAAGCTGAAAACTAGATCTGGAGCTGATCTTCTATAGTGTTGGTTTTATAGTTCCAGGGAAAATTAGGATTTGACTTTCTTGGAGTTCTACTCGAGCAAAAACCTCGATTTTTGTCTCTAAACTCTAATTTTGAGGAGGAGAGAAATCCTATCCTGGGCTCACTAAAAAATTCCTCTTCAGTGAAAAGCCCTAATTTCCCAATGTAGTGGTAGGTCAAAATTTGAAAGTGCTCAGAATCAGATTCTGCTTCAACAAAAAGATGCACCCTTCAAAGGAGAGTCATCCAAGCCTCCTTTTGCTGATGGATTGTGAAGAGAGACCCAAAAAGTAAGAAGCCCTAGATTTCGCAGCTACACAGTGTCTTGTTCTCAAGTTAGCTATGATATCATGTTACATTTTTATCAATTTAGACAGTATTATCTTAGGATCTTATCTAAGAGAATAACATGCACAACAATTAATCATAAGAGACAATAGACACAAATATTTTCCTCGGGGAAACCATAAAAGAGAAAACCTCGTAACTTCCTCAGAGATAGAATAAGCACCAATGGAAGCAGTAAAACCCAAAGACAGTAAGATGATCTTTGACAGTTGTTCTCTCTAATATCTCATCTGCTTCTCTCTCAATCATGCACTACAATTGAGTGTGAGTGACTGTGTGATAAATAGAGAAGCTCACTCTCTATTTATACTAGTTTTTGACTTAACAATAACTTACTAGGGCCAACTTCTCTAGGAGAGTATAATAACCCTAGTGCCCCGAAACTGTGAGGACTTTTACCCATGAGAAACTAGGAGGGTTAACCTCTATGACTTTACATTACTTGTTTACATTATTGATTCTCGTGATAGGAACATCGGGGACTAGTAAAATACAATATATGAAATACATAAGTGAATACGTTCTGAAGTTACAAATACATCAACAAATGGAACTTCAATTCTAATATGGTATCAAATACTTCTCAGGCAAGTTTCATACTTGTTTCTCCCCATTGAACATCAGAAGCAGCTGGGAGTTCACAGAAGTCCCCTACGATGATTTGATAGCTCTGAATTTATTTAGAGCAGCAGAGAGGGCATGACGAACCCTGAAAATATGTTCATTTCGAGAGGAAAATCATGATTCTAACTTAGTTCATATGTTTTAGTGTTTTGCAGTGAAAATTGACAGGTGCTACATAGCTTGTGTGAAGTTGTGTGATCTCTCATCCAAACAAATTATGGATTCTCAATCTCCTACTGCTTGGATCCTCACAACTTCCAATTATCTTGATTGGAGGATTGATATGCAGTTGTCCTTGTGCAAGCATGGCTACCATAGGATAGTACTTGGAAGGGAGGTCAAGCCCCATCATCTCATTGAAAGAAACATGTTTCTGAACCACTTAGATGAAGCATTCGGTTATTTATGCACTTATATATCTAGAGATATCCTCTTCCACCTAGAAGGTTTGAGGAAACCTTGAGAATCCTAGGAGAATCTTGAGAACTTTTTTGGCAAACAAGATGAGCTTCGGGGATACCTCCTAGAGAATGAGTTGGTAGCCTTACATCCTAGCAGTTTCGAGACTATTGAGTAATTCTTTACTAAATTCAAGTATCTTGCACTTCAATGCAAACAATACATAATAGAACGAAAGGATGAGAAGAATGTCCTTTCCATACTCAGCAAACTCAATTCTGAGTATTCTATATTTGTTTCTATATTTCATTCCAAGTGGAAGGGCTTCCCCTATTGGAAAATTTCTTCATTAGATTCTTTTTCTGAGTCCTTAATTAAGGAGCAAGAGAAATTGATTCGAATGGGAGTCATCAAGACCTCCAAAGATAAATCTCTCCTAGTTGCCAACACTTCCAAAGCACAAGAAAAGGGGAAATCAAAGAAGAAGGAGCCAAAGGCAGCTGATTCGAAGCCTAAACATAATCAACAAACTTCCGAAGGAGCCTCCGGATCTAAGAAAAAGAAGAAGTTCAAAAAGAAGTTATGTCCTTATTGAAAAGGGTTAACATCTTGAAGAATATTGTATGAGGAAGCAACTTGATGAAATGTCATCTCTTCTCAAGAAGCATAACATTGCTCCCCCACAAAGAGAAAAGAAGCCCGATGAAGAACCACAGATAAAAGATGATGAAAGGTACCATGATTTGAGAGCTAGCCTTACACAGTATACAACATACAGAATTCATTCTGGAGTTTCCAATCACATGGTTTCTTCCAAATAATCCTTCTCTACCCTCTCACTATCAAAGGGGCCTAACATTCACATGGGAGATGATTCCTAGATTCCAACAGAAGGAAGGGGCTTAGTCATAGCGAAGCATGGTGAGTTTAGGAATGTCCTTTATGTTCCCTCCCTTGCTGCTAACTTGTTGTCTATTTATCAGATGACTCATAGAAGCTATCCCAAGAGAGCTACATTCGAGTCAGAGACAGTTGAGATTACAGAAAAATCCACTGGTCAGCTTATAGAGAAAGGTATTGGAAATCACTCTACCAAAGCTTTTGAGTTCTCACATTTCTTACTTGTCTCTCCTCCTACAGATTTATTGTCTCATGCCAACAACCCCAGCAAGATTTGGCATGAGATATTTGGCCATATCAATTTCAAATATCTGAAGCAACTCCAAAATGATAAAATGGCTGAAGTTTTTCCCTCCATCCAACCTTCCAATGGAGTATGTGATGGTTGCTTGGTAGGTAAGCATACAGAAAAGAAGTATGATGTTGGCAAGGAACATAGAGCTACCTCTATACTTGATTTGTTACATAGTGATGTAGAGGGACCTATTCCCACAAACTCCATTAATTGTTGCAGGTACTTCCTCACCTTTATCAATGATTGTTCTAGGTACTGCTGGATCTACTTCATGAAAAAAAATCAGAAGTTTTTGAGACTCTTAAAGTTTTTAAGGCTATGGTTGAGAAAATTTTCAATAAGAAGATCAAGTCAATAATATCTGATAAAGGAGGAGAGTACATCAATGGATATTTCCATAGTTTTAGTGAATCAATTACCAGAGGGGATTCGAATGGAACACTCAGTTCCATACACACCACTGCAAAATGGTGTGGCTGAGAGGAAGAACAGATCACTGAAAGAGATGGCATCATGCCTTCTCCATGTCAAACATCCACCTCCTTCTCTTTTGGCTGAAGCAGTGAACTGTGCTTCATATTTGGATGATAGGGTGCCCCACAAGTCAGTGGTTGGGATCACTCCATTCGAAGCACTACATGGGCATAATCCCAATGTCTCTCATCTAAGAGTTTTTGGTTCCAAATCTTGGGCCAGAATACTAGTTGACAAGAGGAAGGCCTTCAAAGCCCAAAGTAACGAATGCATTCTGCTAGGATATGTAGAAGATGAAAAATCTTACAAAATGATGGATTTTGAAACCAAAATATGCTTCATTGAAAGGAGTGTCCAGTTCAAATAAGATTAGTTGTATGACACACCTCCAGTAGCACATGAAGGTATAACTATTTTTTCACCTATTTTTTATGATGATGATGTGCTACAGGTTTCAAATTCAGATGAAGAAGATCACAGTCAACATGATCCTATTACTGAGACTGAATCTCAAGAGATTCTAGATCTAGATCCAGTATCCATTCCTAATCATAAGCCTAATCCCATATGGGGGGGAAAGCTCCTTGATGATGTTGGAAGTGGTGCTAGAAATCTAGAAGACAAAAGAAGAACAAGGTCCCAGTGTCATAATGAACATGTTGCACTATCTCTCACATATTCTCTCCATACATAATGGTGCATAAAGGTTCCAAGTAGGTGCTACTTGATAATGGAAAATGATCAGCTACATGGCAAACAGAAGCAGAAACTTGATCATTCCCTACCTTCACCATCCAAAAGAGACAATCAAAGTCATCAGTTCAGAATTACATTGAGAGGTCCACTGATGGACCATGCTGCTGCATAGAGCTACAAATTTGCAGTAGTGTTTTTGATCAATTTATTTTTCTAAGGACGAAGTTTCTTTGTTCTAAATATAGCTTGTAGTTTTCTATTTCTGCTTATTTTGAGGTGGGGGGTTTCCCATGTGGTTTTCCCCTGTTTCCTCGGTTGTATTAAGCAATATGTTTTACTATCTTTTAGATTGTATTTGGGTGACCTATGGTCTTGTTACAAGGGCCCACAGTTGTCCAACTTAGGATTCAGGGGGGGTGTTAAGATTATTAATCCTCCCTTGGTTAAATGTCTATTACATTAATTTATCCTAACTTAGGAACCTTAATTAATTATTTGGGTCCACTAGTGCCATTAGATTCACTTGTCCTAATGGGGCCACATGTACCAGTCACTAGAGTGCGGGGAACACTGTTAAATGTTAATTTCCACTTAATGCATGTTCATAAATCAGTTTGGGCTCCTCCTAGACCAATCCCTACATCTTAGGATCCACTGGGAGTCCCGACACCAACCTCCATCAGTTAGTTGGAGTTGGAACTAGTTAGTATTAGTTAGCTTCCAGTTACTTTCAGTTAGTTCAAAATCAGTTAGATAGCGCTAGTTATCCATGTCTAATGCATGGATGCATGTGAAGTACGCACCTTTTCCCACCTACCACACTCAATTGCACTAAGTTAACTAGTTATTACTGATTGATTGAGTTGGTTGGAAATTTGGGAGTTGATCTGTTGGACTCCAATATTGATTGAGACACCATGAGTTAGCTAGTTAGTTAGGTACAACCACATCTAGTTGGTAGATTCGAATTCCTCCCTAATGGATTCGAATTATTCCTATTTGTAAACTATTGTAACATCAGATTAATTAATGTGAATGATGAGCAACACTCATCTGTTTCCTGTGTGGTTTGTTTTGTTCAGTTTGTATCTTCATACTCCTTTTACTACAATATTATTCAGAACTATATGCTTGAAGATCTAAATGGCACTTCAATTCTAATAAAATATACATGATAAAACGAAAAGCATTAAAAAAACCAAACGTACCTAAACAAAAAGCATTCAAAAAAATAGAATGTACCTCTAGTGGGAGGACACTCTGCCTTCACCCTAATGGATGTACCTGGACTGTAGCCTTACCTACAATCGCTTCCTCTTAGGCTCCTGGATTACTAAGTATGAAGGTAAATTATGCAGAAGTGAAATTTAGCCATACTTGCCTCTTACCTTCAGTTTGAGATGTCTAGTTGGTAGCTTCTACAAGCTTTTAAAGGCTGCAGCAAGGTAGGTGGAGTGTTTTGACTGCCGATAGAGAAAGAAAAAAGTTATGATAACTTCTGAAAGTTGAAAGGTTGTTGTTGCAAAAGTGGACCACAAGAAATTAACATTCACCATCCTCGCAAAAAATAATATCACTTTAGACCATATGTATGTCATTTTTCCAAGTAAAGTAAAATAAAATACCCGAGAGAGCCCAAACATTTCATATGCAGAACTACCTCTTCAAAGAGCTGTCGAGTTTGTCATGCGAATTTCTTCTGCACTTATTGATTTACCTAGCTAAATACAACGTTTGTATAGTTATCCTTCCATGTATCTACTTAGACTCAGATTTAAAACAGATATCGGGGCCTCGAAGCATTACTACTATTGCAACCAGATCTCTATGAAACATATTTCTATGCCCTTGCCTATTCGAAGGTGAATATCAAAACCTTCAGTGTTTGCAGATTGATATGGTAATCAAAATTACCTTTCCGTTAATATCGTTAATACTGTCACGATTATGTGCAACATCAATCTTGTCGACTTCACTGGTCAACTTTAAAACTTATGAGGGCTCTATCCATTCTCAACTAGTTCTTTCTAGTGGGGATTACAATAGTATTCTAGAAGGTTACTCCTGCACTTTTTCATTCTTGATCTCCACAAGGTAGAGGGGTATAATTCTCACAAACATCATACATTCATTCATGCCAAAATTTTGGCCCAAAATGTCCCTTGGGAAAATTCCAC
This sequence comes from Pseudotsuga menziesii, assembly GCA_001517045.1. NCBI lineage: Eukaryota > Viridiplantae > Streptophyta > Pinopsida > Pinales > Pinaceae > Pseudotsuga > Pseudotsuga menziesii. The sequence continues at coordinate 115,117 of LPNX010405423.1, read as the reverse complement.
GACTGCCATTACACAAATCAAGAATGAGTAAAACAAAAAGAATACCCATATTTCCTATGGTTCCAATGATTCGATATTTCATTACTCTTAGAGTTACCCCAGGTAATCTCTTTCCAAATTTTTTACATTGTTCCTGGTACACCAAGCATGGAAACAATAACCCCATTTTGCATGCATGTGAAAATACCAAAACTAGACTGAAGCTGAAGCTCGTGAGGGGATACACCGCCCCACCCCTCATTGCAACAAAATCTCTCTCTCTCTCGATTTTCTAGTTTTGAATATCATTCTCTGTGCATGTTTCTAGGCTTAGGTGCCATGGTGGTATGCCAAATTCTCTTTTCCATAGCCTATCAGTCCTACTCCTGTTGGTTAACGACTTACTGCCACTCTTCGGTGTAGTTAACTCCTCCACTGGCTCTATCTTCAACTCATCTCTTCTAGTGTGTTTCTATTGTTTTTCATTTTGCAGTGTATAGTATCCAAATTCCCTCGGGTTTAGCTGGTGTTTCTTCTTATTTTGGCCCATAGATAGATTTTTCTGCGTAGATATGCCTGGGAATTTACCTCTTTATTTGCAATTTTTTTATTCATTTTCTTATTCATTTTCTACATTTCAAACATCCTTCTCTCTATTATTATTTTGCATGATGCCATGTGTTCTCTCCTTTGTCATCTCTGCCGAGACTACCTTTGCAACGTCGTTTGCTATTGCTCTGTCATGGAACGTTTCACTGTTTGCATGGGTAGTCGTTCTTCTTCTCTCTAGCGAATTATTTTGTTTCTTCCAGCATCTCATTTGGGATTTATCCATTGGCAGGTGGACCTTTTAACCTTTTAGATATTATATTTAGAACTGTGTAATTGCATCAAAAGACGATCTATAATTTAGCATCAGAGCTAACTTTTGGAAGGTTAAATGAATAACTCAACAAGCTAACTTTTGGAAGGTTAAATGAATAAATGTATAGGGACCTGCGAATAATGGTTTTTTTCAAATACTTCCTCTTCCTCATTGCATGGACCCAAAAGCAGGAAAATATTTCAAAATAATAAAACTGTGTCATAGGATGATAAAAAGCAATAAATTCATGTAGGGGTATATATCTCAACCAACAATTTGCTTGATATGAAGGAAATGTTGTAAATCTAGGAGTTGCCGATTCCACTAGATACAAAAGAAAAAAACCAAAAATAAATGCTTTTTCTTTCAAAAGGTGACAAGGGATTTTTTTTATTTCTAATGTAGCTTCTCCTTTACTTCACGTATATAGGGGCGAGACAATAATGTTGGAAAACATTAGGGTAAAGGAGAAATTTAATCAATTTTACTTTTAAATGGGAATGATTTTCAACTTTTGGACCTTGGACATAATGAAATGATGCTAATAGGCATGAAAAATGAATTTATAGATGGATGCAAACTTTATGAATTTTAGATGACAAGACGTAAAAGGCCTTTACTTGTCGAAACTTTGATAGACTGTTGAAAATTTCAAATGGACTCATAATTTGGGAAACAAAATATGGAGGCGATCAATGTGGAGACATGAACATGATGACATGACAATATAGATGAAATGACTTTGGAAAAATGTTTAGTAGGTTCTCCTTTGGCGTCATGCTTTGACCTCTCGGAAGCATGTTGAGGTTGAGCATCAACAGGGACATGCACCCAACTCAGTTTTGTGGGGCCCTTTGATGACTAATTATGTAATGGATGTGGTAGATCCTAGTCCTTATTGAAGGATGATGAATTGTCACTTGTAGGTCGAACAAGGAGGATACACTCTCAATGGTATACAATAAGGGAGAAACAATTTTCTTTGTAGGTGACCCTTGCGGGGACACCCTAAGGTGGAGAATTTGATCCTATAGATGCATATGCTCAAGGAAGACTTCTCATTCAACATTTAAGATGGAACAATAAAACAAATAGTGAAAAGTATTACCACATCATCAGCATGGGAATGATATCCTAGCAAATATAGGATCGTGTGTTGAAGTTACTGACAAAGTATGGTTTGGTGTGTTTGTACTATGTTGGATAGGGATCATGTGGGTATCATTACCATAGGATGTACACATGTGATCCTATGTTTTTGGTTCAATATGTACTGATTATGTCCTAGGTGTCTCATGTGTAGTAGTCATTGAGATGACCATTTCAGGGATAAACACAATTGTTGTTGCGAATGATGTAGTGAAAAAATTCATAGTAGTGGTTTCTTTCAGTTGGGTTGAAGGTATTTCAACCAATGGGTAAGTGAGATGAATGGAGATCAATGCACCATGAAATCAAGGGAGTTCAGGAAAGTGGTGCGTTTAATTTCCAAAATGAAATAAATTTAAAACATACATGATTTGTTCCCAACGATTTGAACTTAGAGATCTTGTTGGGTGTAGAGGAAGTTGATGTGCCCCCTATCATAGCTTGTGATGCATGAATGATGCTAAAATGGGTATTAAGTAAATTCCTAAGCTGAAATAAGGTGGGACACATGTTTGTAACATGGCCTTGCTAACCACATAGAGAAAATGGTGGGGTGACTCTCATTAGTGTATTAGTCATGATGGGATATTTAACTGTTTGTTGAGTTATGTCCCCTGCTTTAGGCTTAGGAACCCCCGATGAGGGCTTGGGAAGGTAGTTTATATGGCTAGGGATTTCAACATGGGTTGAATTATGCCTCTTTTGGTGGTTTAAGTGACAACTGGTGGTGGCATGATCGTGGGAATGGTTCAGGGATAATTTTAGGGGCGAATTTCAGCCCAGTGGGTTATTTTTCCATGTTTTTCTCCCAAAAAACATTCGTCATTTTGCATTTTTTGAAGCCCTGTTTTTCCCAATTTTGATGGGGTAAATTTTTTTCACCCTAAAAATCACCGAATTATTATATAAACGATATAAAATCCTTGGAAATTAAAATATGTTTTGAAGAATGTCGCCAATCATTTTATAGTTGGCGTTTTAAGAATTGGTAATATTCGCCAAAATTTATACACTTTTAAATAAGTATGTTCCCTTAAATTCATCCCTGGAATGGTTCGCTCGGTGTGATGAAATGATGGTGTAATGGGTTGTATCAATACGAACTCATAGTTTGTGATGGATTTCAAAGCCATATCAAGGTAAGGTGGCATAAGGAACCACATAGGAATCCCCAAATTCATCATAGGGAGAGTTAATTGATCCATAATCAGGATCCCTTGCACTCCTGTGGGGGGATACAAGGATGGGATTTGAAAAATGGGAGGCATTGATAGAGTCAATGTCTATTCAATTTCCTAATTCAATGGAGGTGTTGATGTTATTGTCGATAGGGTGGGAGACTAATTTTCATAGGTGAAAATGGTGCACATGATTCTTTCCATAGAGGTGGGTATTTCAAGTGGTGTACTTAAATATTCCCCCTAGAGGTAAAAATATTAGTATACACGTGAGAATACATCAACATAAGGTAGTTGAGTCACTCCTCCTACTATGGTTAAGATGTTTTCAGGATTGGTGTTGGTATGAGGATTGTAGTAGTTGAGTTTGTCAAGGGTGAAAATATTCCTGTTGAAGGGAAACATCATGATGTAGAAGACCAAAGAGGAAACTTCCTTCATTGTGTACATGTATCTACAAACCAAAATTAGATTGCAATAGAGTTGTGCATTGACTACTTCAGTATTGATCATTACCATTTCACCCCCTATCTTGATGTGAACTTTTGGGTAAAATCCTAGTGGTTGGGATGGTATCCAATCATATGCATGAAGGGAGAAAGAGGATAGGACTAGTTTGAGTGAGCCCAACCTTTTCCAAACATTTTAGGTCATAATGCAAGTGGATGTTCCTTCATCGATGATGCACCAATGAATCCTTAGTGTTTTTAACAGTGACTAGAACTTTGAATGCGACTGATGAGGGTAGTCACGACTCACAGTTGTTGAGGTAAAAATTCATGAGACACAGGTATAAAGGGTTGACAGTGCTGAGTGCATTTAGTAATGGATTCCATTGGTTTGGGAATGATTGGAGTAATTATAACATGGACATGGTGACTAGAGACTGATCTAAGGCATCCACAATATCGTAGTTGTGGGTAGATTTGATATGTGGATTATGGGGGCTACTCTCGAGTGGTGCCTTTGGAATCCTCAATATTTGTTGGGTGTTTGGGAATGGAATTTGTAAAGGGCCTCCTGAAGAAATAGGTATCTTTTCTTCTTGAGGAATTTCAGTTCCACCATAACCTTTAGCTCAAGTCTATAGGTTGACATCGACCGTGGTCATGTAGATGTTTTGGTAGGAACCGTCATTTTGGGAGTATGGTTCCTATTGTTGGGTAGCAATTCCTTGATTGGAAAATGGTTGTTGCAAGACAACTTGTTGGGTTGTAATGTGTTAGGATCATGAGGGGGTTTTTATGTTGTATTTTTCTTTGCTTCCACCAATTGTTGGCAGTAGGGATACGTGGACAATGGTGAGTGCAATGACCATACTCTCTCTGTTAAATAAATAATGATTGGTCCTCATGTTTCCATTTTCACCTTGTTTGGGAGGGTTGTAAGTACTCGCATTTTGGTTACCCAGGTTCTGGTTCTATTAGGGAGGTTACTACCCCCTTACCCCTACTATTGGTTTGTCTTATTCTTACCTTTCTTTGTCCCATGATTTTGAGGGTTCTAGGGATTGGAATTGTTCAACTGCTGAAATTGTTAATTTTTTTGTTGGAAAGAGGGTTGGACTAAATTAACCCCCATATGAGGCATGGGGGCCAAGCCAATCGGACAAAGGAATGGGTACTAAGGGTTGTACCCCAATAGTGGGATATATTCTTATTGTGCTCCGTATGATGTGGATTTAGGAGAAAGTTGCACCATTTCTGGTGGAGGTACCATTGATGTTTGTCTTGTCTTAGGTTAAGTAAGACTGTAGGGTCCATATTGTAGCTATCCAAACAAAGGATTTGGAACAGTAATAGGAGGTGTCGAAACATGAGAGATGGATGGATACTATATTTCCATAGGGGGTAGCATAGGATATGGTTATGGGGGTTATTTTGTGATCGGGAAATAAACCCAATAATCCCATCCATTTAATGTGACAACCCTATATGGGGGTGGGGGGGAATAAATTCATCGATGCCAAGGGGCATCAAGAAGGATGGTGTATAAGTACCACTATTGTGCATAGATGAGATCAAAGTGTTGGGCCTTGAATATGGCCTCTTCATCATATTTCATCATGGAGTAATTTTAGGAACCAATTCAAAATAAATTGACTTTGAACATCAATTTTGCACAATGTGTTCCTTCAATGCAACTTGTGGATGTGGTCCACTATGTGGGCAGAAGTGTTATGTCAAAATTTCATGATAATTTTGAGACCAAGGTCATGGAATATGAGGAGAATATGAGGAATGCAGTATGGATTTTCCCAAATGTGGTGTGGGAATCCTCGGGTAAATTCATGTACCATTTTTCAATTGTTCCTATAAGGGTTCATTGAAAGAGGTGAAGCCTCATTGAATATTCCACTATGTTGTTAGAGGAACTCCATAGGTGGAAAGACATAATGTGGTTAGCGAGATCATATCTTTGTTTCCTTTCAAAATTAGGAATGTCTAATGGATCTTATAAGGCATATCTGGTCATGCCGCATCATTAGTGTTAAATTTACGGGATCATGAAGTCATTCTCCAAGACAATATTATGTGTAGATAAGATTGATCCTCATGTGTTGAGGTAGGGAACTTGAGTTGGACTCATGAACTTGGAGTAGAATTATTGGGTTGGACTCAAGAATGACTAAGCCTCCATTGTAAAGGTTACTCCTCATATGTTGAGGTTAATTCTTTGAAATGTCAAAGTGATGATGTTGTATAGTATTGTTGGATAAGGAAAAGGACTTATGTGTCAAGTCGGACCCTCATGTGTTGAGTTGGACCTTGTTACACCCAAAAAATGTCCTAATGCTCCAATCCCTTGAATTCACTGGCCAAATGCACCTTGTTTCCTAGAACAAGGCATCAGATAGGCTTGACGCCTATTGTCTACTAACATAAGGCGCTGGTGGTTCCTGTCACATCACCACAAAAAACATTGGTGCACTTAGCATGTTCATAGGGAGCGTCGGCAGTACAAAAAGGGAAAAAAGAGAAGATTTGAGAAGCTTCTAAGTGAAATATCTCATGGAGGATGATCCTGACTACTTGGGAAAGTTGGTATTCGACCTCCTAATCCATAGGGATCATTCCCTACCTTCCTCCCAAAATATCTCAACCCATTTGGGATTCCTTTGTCCTATAAAAGCAGGCTACATGGACCATGTGAAAGGGAGACCACGAAACATCCTCATGCTATTGGATTCAAGTTTTGTATAGGAGGAAAAGAGAGAGTGGTTGTGAGTAAGATGTAGCATAGTTTGTAGTATGTGTGGGCAAGTCAAAGATCTTGCATAATAAAATATCTGAAATCAAGGATTTGGTTGTAGCTTTGATTTCTCATCTTTAATACAAAAATGTTTCCCTTTCCCATAAATGATTCATGTTAATATTGATTTTTTATTACTAGTTTCCTTTATCATTATTATAGATCACTGATTTATCTTATTGCTCTCATATTTTGTCTTGTTTTTTGTGGTCTTTACAGGTATAGTTGATTGCACAAGGATCTATAAAACAAGGAAAACCTCCCACAGTCAAGGTAAAGAGATCTTATCATTCAAGTACATCAGTCATCTAGGGAGAGGATACATCATTGTGTCCCTTTGTTCTAGACTTGCACCATTTAGGATATGGGAACAAACTATGTCTAGATTGATTGAAATATTCCAGGTAACAAAATTGGCGACCATACTGGGGAAGATTCAATCAGACCTGGAGCATATCCAATTATATTTATGAATTTTTATGTCACTTTTGATTACAAACTTGTGAATTTTTTTTCCTATTCATTTACAGTTTCAAGGTGAGTGATACACCTTGCTACACTTTCAGTTTCCTTTTATGGTTTTTGTTTTACTTCACCTTCATTCCAGTTTGATCCACATTGGTTTATCCTTCAGGTTATTGGCCTTTTTGGTTCTCTAGATCCACTGACGCACTTGGGTGTTCTTGACAGAGCCTCGGATCCCTGCTGACACCTGCTGCCTACTTCCACAAAGTGCTGATGACGCATGTCCTCTTTAAGAATAGTGCATTGATAACACCTCTTAGTAGCAGACAAGGAGCGTCGAGTGACTATTGACGCCATGGTGTAACCCTTCAGAGTGCATCGAGGTAGTCCATTTCAAGCTCTGAGGCTTGTCTTTGAAATTTTTTATTTCTCTTTGGTTTTTTGTCAATCTGCATTCTTCCTTATTGACAGTTCTAAAAGTGTTTTTATCCTAGCCTTCCTCTTTGAGTTTAGATCCCAAAAATGTTTTAGTAGGAAGCTTTGAAATTGAAATTTTTGTGTGGATTTTAGTCTTGGGTTCATAGTTTGTCTAGTGATATTCTCAAAAATGATATTATATCTATAGGTTAGGAAAGTGTTGTAGTTTCTTGCACTCCATTTTATGTTATCTTTTATCCTTTTCTTTTCCAAATTACATAAAAAACAAGAAAAAAAATTGTTTGTTCACTTTGATTGCTTTTGGTTTGCTTGAGTGATTAAAATATTTATTTTTTCAATTGATTAAAAAAGAATAGGCATTTAGATGTTAGAAACATTTCTTTCCTTTTCATCTTAGAGATCTCTTAGGCTTAGTATTGGAAATTGTTGTGTGTTTTGGAAATATTTTAAAATCTTGAAGGAGAAATTGTTGAAAGTTGCATACTAATCTTGTTTGAAAAAGAAAAAGTCTCTCTCTTACTTTAGGTAGAGTTCATCGAAGAGAAAATTTGCATTGCATCTAGATCTGTAATCTTGCAAACTAATCCACATTCAACAAACATTCAATAGCCATTAAGATAAAATTGGATGGTAGCTTAGGTTAAAATCTTTAGTAATTTCAGTCATAGGTTAGAAGATGTGTTCCGATGTCTATATGTTAAAATAATCAACCCATAGTTACCTACCTTATAAATTAATTTAATTATTTTTATCATATTACCTAGTTTCCTAGATTCCATTCTATGCTAGTTGCCTTCTACAAGTCCTAGAAGTGAACACATGCTAAAAATGAGTCATGGAGCACTTGGGAAGCATCCTGGAAACCAAATTTAGCATCTCTACTTTATTGTAGATCCTCTAAAGTGCATATCAAATTTTTCTGAAAAGTTGCCTTGTTTTATTCTGATTTAAGGCAAAAGGAAAAGCTAGACTAGGTGTAGTTGACTTGTTTTTTTCCCACATCATCCTCCCTCCTTTTCTCCAAATAAAAGCATGTATGAGTTTTCTTTCCATCCCTCTTTATCTTTCCCACTTGAATTATCAAATTCGTGAGCATCTTCATAGATTTGGAAACTGCTTTATGCACCTAAGGGGGATTTGATTGGTTTTGGTAAGCCTGGTTTTTGACCATATCAAATGGAATATTTATGAATTCGATTCTCTCATGTAATTATATATTATATAAGAATATTACTTCAAAAGGTTGGCTATTATACACTTATTCAATACAGATTAGTGTTATGCTCCAATTTCAGATTCCTTTGGTGTTAATTTTGCATGTTTGATTAGCAATTTTCTGAGTGTAATTGTCTATCTCTTGGGTTCAATTTCCACATGGTATCAGAGCCTTTGTAGATCAATTTCTATCCTTACAAATTGGTATTGCAGGTTTGACATCTTGATTGGGAGTGCATTCTATTGACTGAAGGGCACAGTTTCTGAGCTATGGACCAATCTCAGAAGATCATCTTGACTCCATTCAATTTCTTTGAGTGGAAAGATGAGATGGAGATATTTTTGAGAGCAAAATTTTTCTATAGGGTGACTATGGAAACTGAGGCAGAGCCCAATGCAACTGCATAGAAAATTAAATGGCACAAAAGGAGGGATGAGGCCTATGGTCTTTTATGTCTGAGCATTTCAAGAGACCTCCTCTTCCATCTTGATGGATTGAAATCACCTAATGAAGTGTGGGAGAACCTAGAAGATATTTTTGGAAATACAGATGAGATGAGAGGACATCAAATCGAGAATGAACAGATCTCCTTGAGTCCTAGTAGCTTCGAATCATTACAACTCTACTTCTCCAAGTTTAAGGCCCTTGGTTTACAGTTGAAACAGTGTGGGATCAAAAAGAAGGAAGAGAAACTAGTTTTGACCATTCTCTCTAAGCTTGTCCCTAACTATTCAGTGTTTGTTTCGACCTTCCATGCCACCAAGTTGACATCTCGATCCTGGAAGATTCCTAAGCTTGCAGAGTTCATGGAATACCTCACATAGGAGCAAGATAAGTTGGTGATGATGGGCACAATCAAAGCTTCCAAAGACCAAGCTTTGGTTGCTAGAGATTCAAGGGTGGATTCAAAAAGAAAGATAAAAGATAAAAAGACACATGAGAAAAGGAGATACAAGTCTAAGTCTCAAGAGGAGCCCCAAGGTTCCAAGAAGAATTCCCATAAGAAGAAAAAAAAGGAGAAATGAGCAAGTGCGCATACTACAGTAAGGGCTATCATCCTAACAGATCTTGTATGTAGAAGAAAATTGACATGTTTACTCAACTCCTAGGGAATAATAACATCTCACTTATTGATTTCTCAAAGAAGAAGGAAGGAGGATCAAATTCAGAAGACATAGATAGAGTACATGCACTGGTTGTTGGCACATCAAGCTCACCTAGCTTCATCATAGACTCTGGAGCTTTTGGACACATGGTTTAGACAAAAGATACATTCTCCTCTCTTGACATGTTGAAAGGGCCACCAATAGTTTTGGGAGATGACTCTCTCACTAACAGTATGGGGAAGGGTAGGATTGATCTTGACCATGGTAGTTTCAATAATGTGTTGTATGTTCTAGGTCTTGCCTCTAATATCTTGTCAGTGTATCATATGACTCATACTAGGTATCCAAAGAAGGTCATATTCTCCCTTGATGATGTTGAAATCACTAACATTTCGAATCGTAAAGTCATAGCAAAAGGTGTTGTTGATCACACTTCAAAGGTACACAAGTTTTCCCATTTTCTACCCTACTCAAACCCCTCTGCTCTTCTGATTCATGCTAATGAGGCAAGCAAGATTTGGCATGAAATATTTGGACATGTTAACTACAAGTATCTTTCTAATTTAAGTGAAAAAGATATGGTCATAGGGTTACCAAATATCAAGTTTTCTAAGGGAGCTTGTCAAGGTTGTATCCTAGGAAAACACCCAGAGCACAAGTATGAGAAAGCTAGTCATGAGAGAACCTTTGCACCTCTTGAGATGATCCATAGTGACATTGCTGTTCCATTCCCTCATTTTTCCATGGGTTAAGCCAAATATGCACTGACCTTCATATATGAATTTTCCAGGTATTGTTGGGCTCACTTCCTAAAGCATAAATCTGAATTTTGACCTCTTCAAAGTCTTTAGAGCCTTGGTTGAAAACCAGTCTAGGAGGAAACTCAAGATCCTCATATCTAACAATGGTGGTGATTATGTCAAGTCTGATTTAATTCAGTATTGTAAATTGATGCAAGTATTCAGATTCAACATTCGATCCCTTACACACCACAGCAAAATGGTGTTGCTGAGAGAAAGAACAGGTCACTGAAAGAGATGGCAACCTGTGTGATGGAGGCTAAGAATTTTCCACCAAAGTTTTGGGCCGAGGATATAAAATGTGCATCCTACATCTATAATAGGGTGCTTCATAATAATATTGATGGTATGACTCCTTTTGAAGCTTGGAGTGGGCACAAGCCAAATGTGACCCATTTCAGGATTTTTGGCTCAAAGGCTTGGGCTAGAATTCCACTTGAAAAGAGAAAGGATTTGCAACCCCAAAGCCAAGAGTTCCTATTTGTTGGGTATTATAAATATTAAAAAGGGTACAATATTATAAACTTGAGCACTAACAAATATTTCATTGAAAGAAGTTTTCAGTTCCAAGAAGAGCCTTTAGTAGGAGTTGAAGTTGGAGAGTCCTATTCACCACCAGAACCTTTGATTGTAAGTGGAGAGAATAATGAGTTTGTTGATACTGATATGTCTAATAATGATGATTTGATTTCAGATCCTAATATTCCTACGATACCAAAATGGACAGAAAATACCATTCATGCTGCTGGGGAACTAGTTGGAAATCCTAATGACACTAGGAGGACCAGATCTCAATTTGAGAGTGCCCTTTGTGTGAAAGATCCTCTATTTGATGAGAAGTTATATATGATGGTTGAATCATATCCATAGACATATGAATATGCAGCACATGATCCAATATGGAAAAAAACCATGAAAGAATAATTCAGCTCGCTCCAAAAGAACAACACTTGGGAACTGGTTGATCTTCCCCCAGGGAGGAAGCCAGTTCAATGTAAGTGGGTTTTCAAGACTAAGTTTTCTGCTGCTGGTTCACCTTTGAAATATAAGGCAAGATTGGTAGCCAAGGGATACTCACAAGTACATGGTATTGACTACAATGAAACCTTTGCACCAATGGCAAAGATGGGCTCCATAAGGCTATCTCTCAGCTTTGAAGTAGTGGGAAGTGCATCACATGGATGTAAAATGTGATTTCCTAAATGGAGATCTCACTGAGGATATTTACATGTAGAAACCTAAAGGGTTTTTTTCTAATCCATCTTTAGTGTGCAGGTTAAAGAAATCATTGTATGGGATCAAGCAAGCCCCTGGGGCTTGGTATGCCAAGATTGATGGCTTTTTCCTATCACTAAGTTTTGTTCGATGCAAGTCTGATCCTAATGTCTATTTGAAGCTGATTCATGGTTCTTTGATGATTATTGTATTGTATGTGGATGACCTACTGATTATAGGAAGTTCAAAGAAAGAGATTGTCTCCTTGAAGGATGCAATGAACCATGCATTTTCTATGACAGATTTGGGATTGTTGAGAAAATTCTTGGGTCTCGAAATTGCTCAATCCCAACATGGAATAAAATTATATCAGTCCAAGTATGCTTTGGATTTTGTGAACAAGTTCAACATGAAATTTTGTAAGCCAAACAAGACTCCATTCCTTTCAGGAGTTAAGCTTGAAGAAGCAGGTTCTTCTCCTATGGTAAATAATACATTGTATAGGCAGTTGATTGGGTGTTTTCTTTATCTTACACACAATCGACCTGATATATCTTATGTAGTTAGTGTGGATTTGAGTTACATGGATCAGCCTCATGAGATTCACTAGAGGGTAGCCAAAAGGATCCTAAACTTTGTTCAAGGAACAAGAACTCATGGGATCTTCTACAAAGAAAAATCTGATCTTAATTTGATTGGGTTTACTGACAGTGATTGGGCAGGTGAAAACACAGATTGAAAGTCTCCATCAGGATATGTGTTCATGCTTGTAGAAGGACCAATCATCTGTTCAATCAAGAAGAAGAGTGCCATAGCACTCTCATCTAAAGAAGCAGAGTTTAGAGGAGTTGTAAATGCAGCAACTCAATGTTTGTGGTTGTAGGGGATACTTGGAAAATGTGACTTCAAATCGAAGTTTTAAACCATTATCTACTATGATAATCAGAGCACCATTCGAATCTACAATGATCCAGTTCATAGACAGTGAACCAAGCACATTGAGATCCATATGCATTACATCAAATAGCTTGTGCATGATGGCACCATTGATTTACTCCTCTATGCATCTTCAGAAAAAATAGCAGACATCTTCACCAAAGTTTTTTGTGAGAAGAAATTCAGCAATCTCAAATCACTGCTAGGGATTGCTGATCATGTTGTGAAGCATGATTGATGACAAGATTCCAAAATTTTGTTTTTCCTGTCCATGTTTAAGGGAGGATTTTCCCACCAGGTTTTTGCCTCTTTCCTTGGTTGTATGGACAAGTAGTATGTAAAGGGTGACTATGCCTTGTTTCTAGGCCCTACAATTTTGTGATATTTACTCATAAATTCAGGCTTAAGGGGGGGTGTTATAATAATTAACCCATAGTTACCTACCTTAGACATTAATTTAATTATTTTAGTCTTATTACCTAGTTTCCTACATTCCATTCTATGCTAGTTGCCTTCTACAAGTCCTAGAAGTCAACACATGCTAAAACTGAGTCATGGAGCACTTGGGAAACATCCCAGAAACCAAATTTAGCATGTCTAATTTATTTTAGATTCTCTAAAGGACATATCTGCTTTTCTGAAAAGATGCCTTGTTTTATTCTAATTTAAGCCAAAAGGAAAAGCTAGACTAGGTGTAGTTGACTTGTTTTTTTCCCACATCATCCTCCCTCCTTTCCTCCAAATAAAATCATGTATGAGTTATATTTCCATCCCTATTTAGTTTTCCCACTTGACTTAGCAAATTCATGAGCATCTTTATAGATTTAGAAACTGCTTTATGCACCTATGGGGGGATTTGACTAGTTTTGGTAAGCCTTCTTTTTTACTATTTCGAATGGAATATTTATGCATTAAATTATCTCATGTAATTATATATTCCGGAAGCCTATTACTTCACAAGTTTGGCTATTGTACACTTATTCAATATAGATTAGTGTTAAGCTCCAATTTCAGTCTCCTTTGGTGTCAATTTTGCATGTTTGATTAGCAATTTTGTGAGTGTAATTGTTCTATCTCTTGGGTTCAATTTCCACACTATAAACATAGGATTTGTCATTTTTGGATTGTACTACATCTCAGGGATCATGTGGTTCTTCCATGTACCAATTAGTCTATCGAACAAATTTCCGCGTACCTTTAAGGTATATCAAAAGGTTCTTCACGTACTTGGTAGTATATCGGAAGGATCCTTTTGAACGGTTTTGCATCAGAAAATACTGACACACATTTGAACTCCCACGCACCTTGTATATATCGAGAGACCCCTGTAGGAAAATTGCACCAATTGAGAATAACCTTTCGGTCATCATGTTGGAGCAATACACCGAGAACAACACTCGAGGAGATACTACACACATATCATCCAAGTAATCGGGTATTCAGGAAAGGGTACGGTCCCAATCCTCCTTTTCATGATTTACTGTTAGACCCTATGGTATATCACAAGTTGGGACAGCTTGAAAATCCTAGTGAGGAAACAGTTTTGTTCAACCCCTCCCATCACTTAAATTTGCTTGTGACCTTAGCTTACGTAGGATTTTTTGTGTGTGATCTCTTCTTTCGCTAAAAGTTTAGAGTATAAATTTCCATACAACATTCTAGATGAGTTACTTGTGATACAATCTCATAGGTTTTAGGGTTTACCACCTAACTTTCCTTCTTTCATGGAAGAAAGAGAAAGGGAAACCATGGACCAAGGTGCTATGGTTGATTCACATGTAGAAGGATTTCCGATTACTGAATCCAAGGAATACATTTATTCCTTTGAAAATCCATCCACTCTTGTGGTAGTTCAACAAACTTCTACAGAGGATACAACCTTTCATTTTCAAATGGAGGGTCAATTTGGTGAACGAGATTGGGTTTTTATTGATCAATTAGACGATATTGTGGCATTCAAATTTGGTCCAACTGCTCCTTTTTGGGAGAGTTCTTTAGGACAACCCATCCTTGAGTATGGAACCACTAACTTACCTTATGCTAACCCCCCTCAAGAACCCATATTCATTGTGGAGAACGATATCATTGACCCTATTCATCAGAACCTTACCTATTTACACAAAATCACAGATAACCTAAGGCAAAGAAATTTCTTTGCCTTCCTCATTCATTCAAGAACAACCATTATAGAATATTGTGCTCCTTTACAATCTCAATTGGATCCTAACTCAGGGTCACCAGTTCAAAACATGGTCACTTATGATCGAGTTCAAGCCTCCATCCCCACCCCACTGATAAAGAATCTCCCATCTATTTCTAATTCTCTTGTACCTTCCATGATTAGGGGGAAACCCCTAGCGCAAGTTTCTATATCAACCAGGGGAATAGTTTCCAACATGAGAAAAAATGTCATTGTATGGAAACTAGTAGTCAGTGTACCTTCCACGAATACCAACGTGGTTGTCCCCTCTTTCAGCAATAGACAACCCTCATGGGTTAAACCTTTCTTTAGTCAACCTTCATGGGTTTATACCTATCTAGGAAATCAACCAGGTATAGTCAATCAAAACTACCAACCTATAGCATAATGAATTGTTTATCTTAGAATTCCTTACCTGAGAAGTATGAATACCCCATGGGGGAAGCCTGCTTTTTCAAATGTCCCAGTATCCGGAGGACCACCTGTTAATACTCTTGGAGCATATGGAGGTCCACCTTCTCAAGTTCCAACATATGGAGGTCCTCCTCCTGGAGACCCACCTTTTGGAGGTCCACCTATTGAAGGTCACCTTTCCTAGGTCCTCTTCCTAGAGGCCAACCTTTTAGAGGTCCAAATCCTGGAGGACCACCTTTTGGAGGTCCACCACCTGGAGGGCCACCACCCAGAGTCCCACTGTCTATAGATCCACATCCTCCAAGTTTCCCACCACCAAGAGGACCCTTGGGAGGTTCATTTGTTAATCAAGAACCTAATCAACCAATCATGGGAACATCGTCAACACCCGTTTATCAATCAACTTATGGTCCTACTGGTCCACAAATGCCTTATCAGTATTACTAGTACCCTCAACCTAAGAAAAATTTACCATTTATGGATACTTTAGATCTGTTAGATATGTCTAGATTGATTAAAAACCCCATCAATCACAATCCCTCATGGTCAGATATCCCTGTTAAGTTACCTTTTGATATACCCAAATTCGATGGAAAACCTGATGAAGATCCAAATAACCACGTGATGACATATCATTTGTGGTGCTCATCCAATTCTATGATGGATAGTTCCATCCATATGAGATTGTTTCAAAAACATCCCATCGGGGTAGCCACAAAATGGTATATCGAGTTTCCTCGTCATTCCTTTTGGGATTTAATACCTTAGCAATGGCCTTTTTTACACATTTCCAGTTACCAATCCGATATCAAACAAGTACAAATATTTTAACATCGCTTCGACAAACCATTTTTACCTATGTATTTGAACATATACATGAGTGGAGAATATGATGTAGGTTGATAAAATCTCTCATTCCAGATTAGTTGCTCTCCTATTGGTTTACCAAATATTTGCTTCCCCCCATTTTTAGGGATGTTTCCATAAAAGGTGTTATTACCACGGAGAAAGATATTATTTGTGCTCAATACCTTGACTTGGTCTATTCCCAGTCAATCATTATGTATGAATTAATCCCCAATGCTCCTCTTCCTACTTCAGATCCTTCAAGACCTTCAACAGAAGCACCCGCTGATGGCGTTCTTGGCTTTGTCCAAACATATTCGACAGAAAAATCCTTGAAAAAACAAAACCAACCCAATGCATATGCTAAGCAAACTATTTCAAATCAAAATACTACTTCACCTCTTATTGTTTCGACCAAAGTGAATGTGGTCCAATCCTTAGAATCTTCAGTAACAAAGAAGAAAGGAAAGAATAAATCCATGAAATATGAGAATCAACAGTAAGGTAATAAAACACAAAACCGTGATACTAAATCTAAGAACAAGAGAAAGGAAAAGTTTCCCTGCCTCATATATGAAGGTGACAACTTCACCAAAGAGTTTCCTCATCGTGAGGAGGTCAGTAAATTTCTTAAAAACACCCCCTCCCCGACAATTTTAACGGATCCTTTCCTTACCCAACAATAATTGATTAACCACCAATCCTTGCATGGGTCTTCTTCATCATCCATATAAATGATGTCCAGTGAATCGGTTAGTCTCACTACTCAAACCCATAGTTATGACCCTCCACTAGAGAAAAATACTGATAATGTTCCAACAAATAAAACTCCAACATCCATCCCTACTCCCACTAATGATCTTCAGATTAAAAAGCATGTTCTCGATATTGTTCTTTAGCCACCTAAGAGTACTATTCAAAAATCAGTATTCAATCCTAACACATGTACCTCCCAATATTACAACATAGTTAGCATGCCTCCCAATTTTACAACGTAGTTGAAGATATGGCTCAGGAAGCATGCGCTATGTCGACCCTTGAGGTACTCGAAACATGTCCTACAGAACGGAATAACTTTTTTTCGATACTCAAAGCTCTGGATCCTAAACATAACAACACTATGCCCTTTGAATTGGATGACTTCAAGTCTAGGACCTCCCATCAAATAGCTTTCCAATCATCTACAAAAGTTATTGGGAAGATAATGTGTCCCAGTACCATATTGAACAAGTGTTCCTCCACTTCATTTATGTATTTGTCTTGTTGGAGAGTTTTTTGGATCCACGGATATTAACCATTCTCCCATGACATTAAATGCCTTTGATGTTCATGTTTTTCAACCTTATGGATTACTCCCCTCCCTCCAGTTCGAACTTGGGGGAAAACTAGTGTCCATTCATGTTGAATTTGTCGATGCTCCTTTGGATTAAAATCTTCTTCTAGGTAGGAATTGGTTCTATGCAATGCAAGATGTTTCTTCATATGTATTTTGAGTATTCCAATTCACATTCCAATGGAAGATTATCGCAATTGACCAGTTAGATTTATGTTCACCAGACACAAGTTCCAATTCTATGAACAATGTTCCACTCTTGACTTCCTCAGCCTCACAATATCAAAACATAGGAGTAGGTATTTTTAAATACTCTTCACTTATGGTATTTTTTCCATTGAATAATCCCCCTCCTACTTCACAAGATGAATTTGTGAACATAATCTCAACTTCGAGCTATGAAACCCTATATAAAGGAAAATCAATTGTTGATTCAACATCATTGAATCATTTTGAAGATATGTACTAGGCTATTCAGTCCACTAGTGACCCTGCCATTAATGATCATTTCTTGGTGGCATCAGACCCATATCACCTACCATATTGGTTAGTGACACCCCCCCATCTCTATGATTAGTCCATCATGGAATTCATGTATTTAGATGGGATTCCTTGGAAAGATCATCATCATCGATCCTCTTTCCTTCCCAATTACCATATGGTAAAAGACCATTTTGGAACAACGGTTTCATCTGATATCATAAATAATCCTCAATTATCGATACTCATCCATGATGTTGAGTCTGAGGGTAATCTGAGAAACATTACAATGACCATTCTGGTGAACATATCAATGAATCCTAGAGTTTTAGAAAAAATCTACATAGGACAAAATTATTTCGTTTCAAAAATCAAATCTTATACCGCCCTTTTCAAGGAAGTCATAAATATTTTTGCTTGAACATATGAAGAAATTCCATGGATATATCCTTTGATCGTGGTTCATGAGATTAGGAATTACCCTGACACCAAACCGGTCCATAAAAATTACAACAGGTTCGTCCACGAAAAGCAACGACCATTAAGGAAGAAATTGAGAAACTTGTTAAGTCTATGTTCATTTACCTCGTACCTTTGACATAATGGATGTCTATTATTGTCCCCATAAACAAAAAAAATACACCATTAGGGTTTGTATGGATTTTCAATACCTTAATAGGGATTATCCAGTACAATTTCCCTACCCACTACATCGATCAAATCATCGATCACAGCATGGGAAGCATTATCTTTTCATTTATGGATGGATTTTTTGGCTACAATCAGATAGAGATACTCCCGTCTGATCAATACAAAACTACCTTCATTTTTGCATGGGGGACCATTTCCTATAATAAGTTACCTTTTGGTTTGAGAAACGTTGGCACTATCTTTCAACGCGGTATGTCTTATGCTTTCCATGACCTCAAACACATCACAAAACCATACATTGATGATTTTCCTACTCATTTGCAATAGCGAGATCACCGTGTTAATCATCTGAGAGCCATTTTTCTTACTTGCCTCAATTACAACATATGTTTGAATCCACATAAGTGTTTTTTTTGTGTCAATACTGGAAGACTACATCACTTCATTGTGTCCAAGGATGGAATCCGTATAGATCTACTAAGAATTGAATCCATATTGGACTTACCCCCGCCTACGAATGTTAGAGAATGCCAAATTTTTCAGGGGAAGGAAAATGTTTTACGTCAATTCATCTTCAAGTATGTTGACAAAAACCATGATTTCATGTGTTTGTTTGGGATGACTTGACGCAGAATGCATTCAACACTCTCAAACATGCCATTATGCATGCACCTGTCTTGCAACCACCCAATTGTACCAAGGAATACTCCCTATATGTGGTTGCATCCCTCTCCACCATCGGCATGGTATTGGATCAAATAGATGAAAACGACCATGAACATGTGATTTGATACCTTAGTAAGAGTCTTTTGGATTTTGAAGCCCAATACTCACATGTGGCGAAGTTAGCTCTGGCCACGGTCATCGTGGTCCAGAAATTTCATCATTACATCTTTCTCCAAAAAACCACTGTATATGCAGATTCCAACCCATGTATTACATCTTGACTCTGCAAGTGCTTAGGGGAAAATACTCTGACTAGATTGTTATCCTCTAGGAATTTGAGTAAGAATTTGCAAAATCCATTTCTAAGAAGTATCTCGTCATCACAGATCTTATGTGTGACCTTCCCCATATTACTGAGGATACGCATCATTTTGATTCATTTCCAGATGAATCCTTATTCCTCATTAGTATGTTTGACCCCTGGTATGGAGACTTGATTCTCTATCTCCAGATGCAATGCTTCCATCCCAATGCAAACTGAGATGAACGTCATCGTATTCGTCATCACTCCAAGTACTACCTTATAATTAATGATACATTGTATCATCGTGGTGTTGATGCAATTTTGCGGCGTTGCTTAACTCATGAAGAGGATGAAGTAGTTTTAAATCATTGTCACTCTGGAGCTTGCGGAGGTCATATTTATGGGATGGCTACTTCCGAGAAAATATTATATGCTTTTTACTTTTTTGGCCCTTGATATTTAAAGATTGTATGGAGGCCATCAAAAAATGCCCACCCTGTCAACTTTTCACATCTAAAAAACCACACCCACCCTGCTCCGTTTCATCCCATCATAGTTCTTGGTCCATTCACAAAATGGGGTGTCAATTTCATGCATTGTATGCCTACCTCAGCCGGGGAGCACGGTTACATCATTGTAGTTGTGGATTAATTTACGAAATGGGATGAGGCTATGCCTACATATGCCAAAGATGAAAAAACAGCTTCCCTATTTCTTTTCAACCATATTATCGCTAGATTCATAGCTCATTGGGCCATCGTGACTGATCATAGTTCACTTTTTTAGAATAAAATGATGTTAGAATTGAGTGCCAAACTAGGTTTATACCATGAAAACTCTACACCCTACTACTCGCAGGACAATGGCCAGGTTGAAGCTATCAATAAAGTACTAAAAACTATGCTTCAACGGATGGTAGGAAGAACCAAATCTAGCTGCCATTTACAACTATTTTCCACATTATAAGCCTATAGGACTATCATCAAAACATCCATCGGCTTCACACCATTCCAGTTAGTCTATGGGATGGAGGATACTCTTCAGAGAGAATTCAAAATCCCTTCCCTAAAGTTTGTCATAGAATTGATACCCAACACCACTCTAAAGGAATAACAATTCTTATATTTAAACAAGCTCGATGAGACTCGTCGATATGCCACCTTGGAAAAAGAGGTACATAAATGATGGATTAAAGCTCAATATGAAAGATCCATTCAACCTCACATTTTCAACGAAGGTGATATGGTCTTGACATATGATCAGAAACATGACAAGTTGGGGGGTGGAAAGTTAGAATCCATGTGGCATGGATGCTACATTGTCAGTCCTGTCTTAGAGAAAGGAGTGTATGAATTAATGGATTATGATGGAATACCCCTCCGAGAGCCTTGGAATAGCCTCTAGCTCAAAAAATACTATGTGTAGGTCATCTAGCATAGGTTTTCTATATATAATGTTTATAAAGTGTTGTGTGTATTTTGAAGTGTGGATTTAGTGTGAATGTAAGATGTGTTTTAGACAAACCTCCTTATGTAGTGTTATGTTTAAAATGAACAGATGACTGCTTATTTTGTCTTTGTGGATGGTGCTATTCGTTTCACCTTGAATCTCACATCAACAACATTGGTATCGTACTCTCCTACCAATGATCTAGTGAGCTCAGGGAAAACTTGTTTGGGTCCCATTATTAAAAATATTGCAGAGTACCATGCAACGAATGGTTTGTTGAATGAAACTCTAACTATTGATATGAGTCATATTAGGGTGGACCTAAATTCAAATTTAGTTGTACATAAGTTCAACTGAGTCTACACCATCTGAAACTCCCTCCTTTGTACATTCCAAAGAGTTCATCTTTTGGAAAGGTATTTTGAACATGTTTCCTACCATCACATCCCGAGACATTTAAATAAGTAGTTGATTCACTCACAAACTTTATCTTGTATTGGAATCTTACTCATAATTGAATTTCATTTTAACATATTAATTTAATGCATTGAATCATATAAATACATAAGTAGTCATTCATACACATAAAACATTGCACACACACACACACATCTATAAATAAAAGTTTAAATATATAAATTGGTGCTGAGACATAAACTGAAGCCATAAGCTTTAAATTCACCCAAAATATGGAGCTATCAAGTCTCTAGTACAGAAAAAAAGGGGAAAAATTGAAGCTTCGAAGATTTTAGTATAAATAAAATACAAAAATTACGAAGCCACTCTAGACTAATCCTCGTGCTCGTGGTAGCACATCACAGTACGAGCCACTTGGCGGAGTAGCCTCCTGAAGCATTCAAATACTCCTATAGTATGGCGGTGGTAGCACCTCAGAAGGTCATCTATCAAAATGTCAAGTACTCCCACAGTCAATCGTTGAAGATTGTCCTCAATCTCTTGAAGCTCTTCTTTAGCCTCCACATTTATGATAGCTATCTACATCACTGCTCCTCGCCTCTCTATGGGTGAGGTTCCTATTGGAAGGGAATGCCCTATGTCTACACAAACAACATTGTATGTCTCAGTATCATTCAAAATGAACAAAAAAATGAAATACAACATAAAATAAAACACATGGAATGGTATTATTCTTACCTCAATCGTCCCACTATTCACCCTCAAGAAATGGGAGATCAGGGTCACCCCTGAGGTCCACTCCAGTGTAGGTGTAGTTCTCAACCATGAATAATTTGCCTCAGAGACAAAGAAACAAAACTTCACCATATGTGACAGTGGTCCCTCCACCGCCACCATGACGGGACATGGCCTCGACCCATCTTAACATCCTAGGATCCTATGCATCCAACCTATTCAAAGGCACCTGTGGTTGCATCAATGGAACCCATCAATGAATAAGGACACCACTACTACCCCGTATCCAAACTATTTTAGTCCCCTCTATGGCACTTCATCAATTGATCTTTGAGACTACCTAGAAGCCCCTCACACCAATTGAATATTGTTAGCTAGAAATAAGCACCTCCTACGGACATGAGTTGTTTCCCTAGATGGTTTAGATCTAGAACAAAACACAAACACCAAATTTTAAACTTCCCCTAGATCTGGTTAATCAATTGAATGAAATTCCATGATACTTCTCTCAAATTTTTTTCTCGATATCCTCGCTGAAAATCCTTTAAAATATAGAAGACAACAAGAAAATGATGATGGCATACAGTATAATAAACTAGATCTATGCTTGTGACCAAGGAATCAAGCAATACATACACATGATACATTAAATATGGTGTTACAGAGAGAAATTCCTATGGCTTGGGGTACCACAACAGACAGCTTGACTCCAAAAATCAATCCTTTCCAATATGCAAGAGAAATCAAATATCTAACACTAAAGGATCAAACCTTGTACCTTATTACGGACGGTTGAAGTAGATCCCTGTTGAGCTTTCCAACTTTAGCTTGAATTGATGAGTCACTTCCTCAACAACAAGTAAACAAGACAAGCATACTATATATTGGTGTTAGATCTACTCTAGCATATATAATCAACAACGTATAAGCATTTGAAATCATCCATGGATAAAATATTCATTCAAACATACATTATTGGATAGGAAAAGATATTTCTATTAATATAAAATCAGAGATTACAATGAATACAACCTTTGTCGACACGTCTGTGAATCAGAGAAACTGAATCCCCCACTTGGGCCTCCACCACCTCAATCCTCCATCTCTCGATAGCAATCTCACAAGCAAAAGGAAAGCTTGGGAATAACACGAAAGTGCTATAAGGGACAAAGGGATGCAGACTCAAGTATAAGTTCCAGCAACAATGGACTATAGTTTCTTTGCTCTCAATTATCTTATGCCTTCAATGTTTCCAAAGGGTTCCTTATATAGCTTTTCAATGGGGTAATGAAAGGTCGAATCCGAGCGATCTCAAGGCATATGGAAGGCCAGGAGACAAATGAGTTGGATCCATCTCAAGGAAAAATCCAAAAGGATTTGGATTTTCGTACACATCCCGATGTATACAGTTTTAGAGGTCAAAACCGTGTATATATGCGATAAAGGGTTTAAAAGTCACGTATAGAAATTTTCACATGTTTTTAGGGATGGTCTAGGAAACATCAAAGGACAAAAAATGGTCCAAGGGGTCTAAGGAGTTTGCAGAGGGACAGGGAAAGGCCATACAACTGTGATTCACCTAGTGTGGTAAAATCTGCTATAACAGATGCCCCCTAATGTGTGAGGTCAGAGGGGTCATACGATGGTCGAAATACATTATAAGTCCATCCCAGAAGTGGAGTGATGAAGAATCCCAAATGGAAGACCAGCCACCCAATCAGCATAGTACAATGATACAACTCTGCATATAACTACAAATACATATAACAGTCCCAAATACATAAGATTACAATGGCCATGAATAGGCATGATACAAAATATGACATAAGTGGTCATCGCCACGTACAATATACATAGATTAGAACCTCCATGATGAAGATATACAAAGGATCATGATCTCCATAATAGCTGGAAATGTCTGACATACACTGGAATCAAGTCATGAGAGCTAAAATCTCATGAACACTGGCATGATCAAGGAGGTAGCATATAAGAGATTCCACCAATCTGGAAGGTCTTCTACACAAACTGCTACGAGTACAAGCCCTACTCTGTGAATAGAGGTGTCGAGGTCGAACATAGTAGTCCATCGTCTGATTACTAGTCATTGATGTATATCGTTAACAAACATGAGATCACCCATCAATAATGATAATGGGAATCAAGTGTAGAAATTCAGGCCAGCAGTAGATTAATTTTACCCACAACAATTATCAATTGATCATGCAAAATTGCTAACAATGGAGACTGAATATGGAGCTGTAACACAAAATTATATTAACTGAGTGTACAATAGCAAACCCTGTAATAACATAGGCTACTGAATAAATAGAATACATGAAGAAATTGAATGCATGAGGAAGCATCCAAATCTAGCATAAAGCAGGCTTACTATAATTAAGCAAA
The DNA here is from genome assembly GCA_001517045.1 of Pseudotsuga menziesii. NCBI lineage: Eukaryota > Viridiplantae > Streptophyta > Pinopsida > Pinales > Pinaceae > Pseudotsuga > Pseudotsuga menziesii. The sequence continues at coordinate 90,617 of LPNX010405423.1, read as the reverse complement.
TCCCTCATAGGTGTAAAAGGCTGATCCCAAATCTGTCATGGAGCTCACGAATTAGCAAGGGCACATGGGAAAGATAAAGAGTGGTGGAATGGAAGCTCATACATGATTTTTCATGGAGAAAAGAGTGGAGGATGAAGAGGACAAAAAACTAGTTCACCTCACCTAGTCTAGCTTTCCTATGTGCCTTAAAACACTGAAAAAGCAGGCAGTAAAGAAGAAAAAGCAGATAGGAGGCTAGGAGGCCAAGAATAAAGTAGATTTGATTCCTAAGGCTTTCCCAAGTGCTACATGAGTCAGATATGGAAATTTTTACCTCTATGGATAGGAAATTAGCAACTTGCACAAGGTGGGACACATGAACTAGGCAAATAAGACAAAAATAAATGAATTAATGTCTAAGTGGGTAAACTATGGGTTGATTATTCTAACACCCCCCCTTAAGCCTGACTTTATGAGTAATATATCAAAAATATAGGGCCTAGAAACAAGGCTTAGTCACCCTTTTACATACTGCAAGTCCATACAACCAAGGAAAGAGGCAAAACCAAAT
>LPNX010405423.1:55182-76109 GCA_001517045.1 Pseudotsuga menziesii | reverse complement strand
ATATGCACACCATAACAAACAATGCTAAGTGCAATCTTTGTCAAATGAAAAATAGGGTATGCCACTACATGAGATGCATAAATATATATTCCTTTCTGAAGGCCAATGCAATCCTTCCTATATGAAAGCCTAAATAAAACTCTCATCCAAGCAACCCAATGCAAGTACCTTCTCAAATCCATATCTAATATGCAACTAAGAGTGCAACTACTTTGTATTTTTCAATATAAAAGAATGAAAAATGCAATAAAAGTCATCTAAAACTCTCAGTCTCTGCAACAAGTATAAAACAAAATCCTAGGAAGACACCTAGACAAAAAAGAGTAATGCACTAATGGAAAAACAAAAAGGATAAATGACTAAAACTACTTTCAAAGAAAAATCAATGAAAAATCAGTCTCTGGTCACAAAAGAAGCATCCAACATACAACATCAGACCCAAGGAAGACCCAACCACACTCACAACCCACCCAAGAACTTTCCACAACATAAAAATCACCAAAAGGGAGGATGTATGCGACTGTTTAAAGAACAGTTGCATATATACATGAATTTTAGCCAAAAAGTTGCATGTATACATGGATTTTGGCCAAAAACCTGCGTGTATACGTGACTTTTGGCTAAAAATCCACATATGTATGCGACTTTTGGCCAAAAATCTGCGTATATAGAGAAGACAGTGGTAAAAAGCAGGCCAAGGATCAAACCAATAAAGGGGAGAGTCAATGGATGAACATCCTATAAAATGCAACACAGAAACAAGGAGAAACAAAGAGCAAGTCAAGAATATCAAGCCCATTGTGCCCGCAAACCCCCAAATAAAAATAAGGAACATCCCTAGTGGAGTTGCCAATTCTGTTACGGAGAGAAATTCCTATGGCTTGGGGTACCACAACAGACAGCTTGACTCCAAAAATCAATCCTTTCCAATATGCAAGAGAAATCAAATATCTAACACTAAAGGATCAAACCTTGTACCTTATTACGGACGGTTGAAGTAGATCCCTGTTGAGCTTTCCAACTTTAGCTTGAATTGATGAGTCACTTCCTCAACAACAAGTAAACAAGACAAGCATACTATATATTGGTGTTAGATCTACTCTAGCATATATAATCAACAATGTATAAGCATTTGAAATCATCCATGGATAAAATATTCATTCAAACATACATTATTGGATAGGAAAAGATATTTCTATTAATATAAAATCAGAGATTACAATGAATACAACCTTTGTCGACACGTCTGTGAATCAGAGAAACTGAATCCCCCACTTGGGCCTCCACCACCTCAATCCTCCATCTCTCGATAGCAATCTCACAAGCAAAAGGAAAGCTTGGGAAGAACACGAAAGTGCTATAAGGGACAAAGGGATGCAGACTCAAGTATAAGTTCCAGCAACAATGGACTATAGTTTCTTTGCTCTCAATTCTCTTATGCCTTCAATGTATCCAAAGGGTTCCTTATATAGCTTTTCAATGGGGTAATGAAAGGTCGAATCCGAGCGATCTCAAGGCATATGGAAGGCCAAGAGACAAGTGAGTCGGATCCATGTCAAGGAAAACTCCAAAAGGATTTGGATTTTTGTACACATCCCGATGTACGCAGTTTTAGATGTCAAACCCACGTATATATGCGATAAAGGGTTTAAAAGTCATGTATAGCAATTTTCACATGTTTTTAGGGATGGTCTAGGAAACATCAAAGGACAAAAAATGGTCCAAGGGGTCTAAGGAGTCTGCAGAGGGACAGGGGAAGGCCATACAAGTGTGATTCACCTGGTGTGGTAAAATTTGCTATAACATATGGGACATGAAATACACTTTTTATTAGAAATTATTGGAGATACTACAGCCTTTTTGCCTTGGTGTTGATAATTCCTTCCAATGGCTCCTTGCCTCCAATAGCTCAAGAATTATTTTGACAGAGTGTGGGTATGCAACACAATTCTCCCTTTTCTTCCCCATGGGGGATGAGCCAGTATTTAAAGGCATGGGAGGATAGGTATGGTTGAGGATCTCATGGGTGAAGTGGAGATAATATCCAAAAAGGGAGGATCTCGACCTCTAGGTGGTCCTAAACCATAGGGATAAGGCTCCATGAATGCAAGCTTCGAGAATCCTCTCGAAACTTCCTTTTTTTCCTTAAAAACTTGAGCATTGCTCCTTTAATGAAGCAAACAGGTGGTGTTAAGGGGGTAACGCTTCTTGTAGTAAAGAGAAAAGTGGTGGCACCATCGTTTTCTCATGTATCAGGAGCGTTGTTGACTTAGGTAATGCTTTTTCTCAATGGGAAAAGAGCGTTACCTACTCAATACAAGGAAAAATTGCAACAAGGTAATTTGTTCCTTCATTTCTCTAGGGAAAAATTTAAGGGATTGGAGCAGAAAAGGGAATACCTATCTCATAACATGAGGGTGATTAGATTTAGGTGTAACAAAATTCCCCCAAAAGTATGATGGCTAGAGAGAAATGATAGGCATAATACTTTGATAGAAGAAGGTGGAGTCCTGAGGAAAAGGTCCAATGGTTGGAACTTCTCAAACATCACATGTCCCAAATGACTCACAACATGGATTCCGACCAATAAAATGTAGATCCATGTGAGATACAAAAAATTCATGGCTACTAAAATACAACGTAGATCCATGCGAAGAGGACTCAAATTTGGACATAGCTACTAGACATACAATGTAGATCTATGTCATACAGACATAAATATGAGCATAGCCAGAAACACACAATGTGGATCCATGCTAGGAATGATACAAAATACTCCATCACAACTTGGGGAAAACAATGAGCGCTTAAAATATACATAGGGTCTTCGTCTCATCTTCCACAAAGTACGATTCTATCCATGTGATTACAATGTTTTGACGTCGAACATGGTAGAAACCACTTGATTACTAGTCAATGATGAAAATCGTTAACAAGTTTGAGGGAGATCACCATTGATGTCAATGATTTCCAAGGTATCCTGGTACAATCTCCTCACTATGAATAGATGATTTGATGTCGAACACTCGGTTGAATATTTTGATCAAATACCAATGATGTGAACCTATGTCGAAAATGAGAGAATCTGTCATTAAGGCATACATACTTTAAGGTAATAATTTTTTTCTAAGACTAATTCCTGGATGATGAGCTGAATTCGAGAGGAATAGTCTCGTCGAAGGAGGGCCATGATGAATCCCACATCGACGACATGAAACTCAGAACAAAGTTTTGGAATTTTGAGTATGATGTAACCATATGACTGACTCAAAAGTAGTTGACACAATAAAAAATTTGATTGTAGATGCAAACTCTCAATACAATTTCCCTTTGAACATACGGAGGCATGACTGAAGACTTGGCAGCATTGACTTGACAAGGCGGAACACAATGCGACAATGTACACTGCATTCTTTGAAATATTCAAAGGAGTGACATGACTCATGAAAGTGGATCAACTGGGAGACAAGCTAAATACCCAATTGACTGAATGAAATGCAGACAAGTGTCATGTTCAAAGGTGACTAACAACAACCATTATTGCAAATGAAGTATATTTCCCTTCCCTTAATTTCCCCATCATGATTGATGAGTGCCTCTTTGCCTTTTAATGAGCTAGAAAAGGGTAACAAATGCTTGATATAGCTCATCCTTTGAACAAGCCCAATCTCATATGTTTCACAAACCTGAGAAAGTATGGGTTCATTCCTAATAAAGGGTCTTTCATCATTTGATTTTATGAGTCCGATGAAAGAAAACTCATTTGTAATTTCATGTTTAGAGAGTCTGAAATGACTAAGACTCTAGGATGGAATTTTTTGTAAATTTAGTCCCTGAGTCTTGAAAAAGTATAAAATAATTCCTAGGAGAACTCTTCCAGTCATGATTGGTTGGAGTATACCTTTTCCATAAGTAGTTCCCTCTGGTCCGAAAAAGGGGTAAATTATCACCAAGAAGACGGCTCTTTAGGTCCTTTTACGACTGTGAAGAAGACAATTTCACTCGACAATCTTTTCACATTTTAAGAGTCCAAAAAGAGATTAAAGAAGACTCTATTAATCTTTTTCATGTTTGAATCCAGAGAACGAAAAAGTAATAAACTAAGCTCAAACCACTTTTCATGTTTTAACCAGAGCATGAAAAATGAAAAGTAAGATCAACACCATCGTACTATTTTTAGGGAGCTTGAAGATCAGTTGGAAGAATGCTCAGGGTATCTGCTTCATTTTTTAACGAGACTTTAATAGAGAATGAACTATGCTCAAAACATGGTTTCATTTTTATGCAAGCTTGAAACCAGAAGGTAAACTTTGCTTAAAAATTCCTATTTCATTTTTTTACGAGATTGACATAGAAAAAGAACTATGCTCAAAACATGGGTTCATTTTTATGCAAGCTTGAAACCAAAAGGTAAACTTTGCTTAAGGAAACCTACTTCATTTTTTAACGAGTTTGAAATAGAAAATGAACTATGCTTAGAATGACATATTTCATTTTTACACAAACTTGAAACAGAAAAATAACGATGCTTGAAACATGGTTTCTTTTTTATGCAAGCTTGAAACCAAAAGGTAAACTTTTCTTAAAGCAACCTATTTCATTTTTTAATGAGCTTGACATAGAAAAAGAACTATTCTCAGGAATGGTTTCATTTTTATGCAATCTTGAACCAAAAGGTAAACTATTCTCAAAGGTTCATTTCATGATTTAACGAGCTTGAAACTAAAACAAAGTATGCTCAAAATGATTTCCATTAACGGGTAATTTCCCAACATGATGCCCAGTGGTTGGTACTTTCCCCTAGTATAACTGTCAAGTAACCTAAATCCAACAAAGGGTGGTAGTGTACATGCCCCGAAGATTCATTTCATCTGCTTTACAAGTAGATGAAGTGAAGGTTCAAGTATTGAGTCTTGACAAAACAGAAGAATCCGTTTCATTTTTTAATGAGATTGACATGAAAAGGGAACTTTGCTCTAGAATGGTTTCATTTTACACAAGCCTGAAACCAAAAGGTAAACTTGGCTTGAGGAGTGGTTTGATTTTTTGACGAGATTGAAACCAGAAGTAAACTATGATCAATGACATCTGTTTCATTTTTTAACGAGCTTGACACAGAATATGAACTATGCTCTAAGACATGTTTCATTTTTTAATGAGCTTGACACAGAAAAAGAACTATGCTCACTAACATATGTTTCATTTTTTAATGAGCTTGAAATACAAAAAGGGAACTATGCTCACTAACATGTTTCATTTTTTAACGATCTTGACACAGATAAGGAACTATGCTCACTAAACTGTTTCATTTTTTAACGAGATTGACAAATAAAAGGAACTATGCTCACGCACCTATTTCATTTTTTAACAAGCTTGACACAGAAAAAAACTATGCTCTAAAACCCGATTCATTTTTTAACGAGTTTGACACAGAAAAATAACTATGCTCTCAAACCTGATCTTTCCCAACATGATATCCAAACGTTGGTAGGTTTCCCTCCTAATGTAATAGGAAAATGAGAAAGGATCCCTAAAGGTGCAGTAGGACTGCAATTAAAATCCAATATCTAATCAGTGGCTGGCACAAGCTGAGGAGAGACTAAATATTTCCAAGCAATTGAGGATATATTACTAATAGAATCCCCTTCGTCAACAATAGTGTGAATCATCCTCCTAGCAGTAATGTTCACAACTATCTAGAAAGGAACACTTGAATGAAGATGAGACTCTATTAGGTTACTCCAATCAAATAAAATAACCTCAATACATGGAGAGGGTTCTGTTGAAACAGAACAAATTCCTCTTGTCAAGAACAATCACAACAAAGCATAAAAAATTCAATAGGTTTCAATTCACTCTCAACTAGAAGAGAAGAATAAGACGAATATTTTGTCAAAGCGACTAATTCAGTCTTAACACTCTCTGATGAAAGAGTGGGATTGGGTAGAGAAGATGTTGACTTGACCACTTTAACTTCACTCTCTAAAGTAAGAGTGGGATCAACCACAGATGAATTTGAATTGACCACTTGAAATTCACTTTTGGAAGGAAGAGTGGGATCAACCATAGATGAAACCGAATCGACCACTTGGTCAACCAGTGGGGGTTCAAAAGACAAATTACGATAACCTGTTGGAAGCCATTGACGAGGAATAGTAATATCTTCCAACAACTTAGAATCTTCATCCATGTGAGGAAAAAGGTAAGTAAAGTGTGTGTCCTTACAAAACAAGCAAGGATTTCTGACTTTACCCTTCCAACTCTTAACCAAAGAGTCACTGGTTGAGGGGGGGATCATCAGTATGATGGTCAGAGAATGATGAGATCAGCTATCAGGAAACCTTAGACCATTCTTATAAAATTAGGGCCATACCATGACAATCTTTCAGAAGGTGATCACCCTTGCAAATCCTACTAGGAAATTTGGGCTTACGCATTTTCTAGGTGTGCAGATCAACGCTCTCCACACTGGGAGTAGTAATTGGTTGAGACTTGGTTTTATATTTGTTTTTCTTCTTCTTAATCTTCATTTTATTCTTATTTTATCCACTTGACTACTAGTACTACTACTTTCAACAAGAGAGGAGGGAGAAAGGGGAGAAGACCCATGCGACGAAGAAGGCGAGGGATCAACATGATGTTGATGCTCCCGCGATGAAGGAATAGGATCTAAAGCAATTGATGTAAATGGAATAACTGGACTGGAGAATAACCAAATAGGTAATTTGATAGTCAATCCAGTAAAGATTAACGTAGCCATGAGGGGAGGACCAACATCCCCATAAGGAGGGAAAACAAAAGTCATACTATGTAACAAAACTATCTCTCTATTCTAATAAAAATCCTAAATTTACAGACAACAAGTGCTACTGAAACTAAAGAAGCAACCAAACAGTGTGAGAGGAGTGGATTAAACGTCTGGAACCTCACGAGATTGTCAAACCATCACAACTCGCTATATACCATAGGGTCCAATAGTAGAGCATGACAAGGAGGATTGGGACTGTACCCTTTCCTGAATACCCTACTACCTAGACAGTACATCTGTAGTAATATCCCTGAGTGTTGTTCTCAATGTATTGCGACGATAAGACATCCAAAGGGATACACTCAGTTGGTCATATGATTCCTAAAGGTGTCTCCCGATATACTCAAGGTACGTGAGATCTCCACTCTGTAGTAGTATTGTCTAATGCACAATTATTTGACAGGAGCCTTTCGATATACTACTAAGTATGTGAAGTACCTTTCGATATACTTCTAGGGTATGTGAAATGTCGTTCAATATTCCGACAGTATGTGGAAGAACCACGCAGGTCTCTGGTTGCATTGCAGGAAATAAATGACGGCTCCTATGTTTAAAGACATTGGAACATGTCATAAGCTAACACACAAATTGCTAAATATTTTAAAATTAAACTAACACTTAATTTTATCTTCAACGGTTAGGTGGATGCATGAGGTGAGGACATAAAAAGTAAAACCGTGCAATATGATTGTGCAAAATTTCACTTTAACTTTTAAGTTATTCCCTACTTAAGGAAGGGAAAGAGAGGTTCAATTTATTTGAAACATATAATAAATCCCATACAAAAATAAAAGACACTTTCTTATATGATTTGTTCCTATCTAGAACAAACAAAATAATCCTTTTTGAATCGAAAAATAAGTCAGATCTCTAATGAAAAGAAAGAAAAGATTATTTACAATTGTTATACAAAAGTGTTCATCTTTTTAAACTAAAGAGAGAATAAATTAATCACAAAATTCTACAATAACATTTATATGTATTTTCACAAGTTTGAAAAAAGAAAAAACATACAAAAATCATGTATAACAAATGAAGAAAAACTTAAAGGAATCTTTTCTTGTTCTGTTAAATAAGGAAGAAATTAGAGATCTATCATAACCAAGTTCTATTCAAAGCCAACTATGAAGCTTTAAAGACCAACATATATCACAATTCTTAAAAATACGTCTGAATTCATACACGGTCGTTTTTGTTTTGATTTTTGATTTTTTGATTTTTTATTGAGTTTTCTATTCAAAAATGAATTGCAGAGTTAAAAACACAACTATATCAATCTGAAGCATGGATCTCAAATACTAAAATAAGCATTTAAGAATCAAATAGCAAACAAGGCTAAAAGGAAAACCTGGCACCGCTTCTGCAAGTGTTGAACAGAATGTTACCAGCCTGAGCACTGCTTCTTGTCTAAAGGAATAGAGAGGTGGCACCTACTATTGCAGGTTCATACTAGAGCATTCCATGATCCAGCACTACCTTTTTTAAACAACAAAATAGTGGTGGCACCGCGTCTTTCACATAGAAAAAGAGCGGTGGCAGTTCTAGAACCGCACTTATAATACAGCCCACTTGTGGTGGTCAAGATGGCGATTTGAAAAATAAAAAAATGCGACAGAAATTTAATTTACAAACTAAAAAATGAACCGAAACAATCACCAAAAAACAAAGTGAACCAAAAATTTGAAGATCCAAAGGCTAATAGAGGCAAATCAATCAAATCCAAAGCAGATCTACAGATCTATCAATTGAAAAAGTAGATCTACAAATTGAAAATGAAGGTGGAGGTTTCAACTTACCAAATATTCATAATTTGAAGTTGTACCCAGCGGAGTCGCAAGATTTATTGCTAGGAAAAATGCACCTCTTACAGACAAGAGTTGTTCCTCTATTCTGAATGGTTCAAATCTAGAACAAATGAGTTTCAACAGAGTTGGAAGATTTCCCCTAGAAGTGTGTAGATATGGAATGAGTCCCTTTGATGGAGTGGTGTAGATGTTTCCTGTGGTGATGGCTCTTCACGAAGGTACCTGCACAATCACATGAAACAAGCAAACAAGATAAAAAAGCACCAGAATATAAACCATAATTCTATGTCAATGACTAAAGAATCCAACAATAAAATACATGATTATAACATAACATGATTTATGTGAAAGGAACCAACATTGCATTAAATATGAAGAAGAAGTTTACAATGTTCTCCTTAGTGTTGAGATGCTCCTTCACATGCCAATGCCTTGTCCCTACTGATTTGGCTAGAATCTCAATGCAACAACATAAATTTTCTCTTATCCAACATCATATCTAGAGGTTGGTGGGTTTCCCCCTTACCTAAGAATCTAGTGACTGAACTCTAGTATGACGTCCAGAATATGGAGAAATGCCCCCCATTTTACCTATAATGATGGGAAGAAGATAACTAGAATAAGGGGAAGGAATCACAAGAACATGAGACACATTCAGGGAAGTCTGATTAATAGGAGCGATGCGATGGTCAGGTGTAACAAAATAAATTTTATCAATGGTCACAATATTCCCATCAAATATAAAATGCATAACTCTAAAGAGTGTGGACACTACAGCCTTCATGGCATAAACATAATAACGTCCAAGGAGCATATTGAAATCTAAAGGACCTTGGACCACCATAACATCAATACAGACAGTTTTCTCTCCTAATGTAATAGGAAAATAAGGAAGGATCCCTAAAGGTGTAGTAGGTCTTTTATTAAGAGCTAGTATTTTATTGGTGGCTAGCACAAGATGAGGTGAACCTAAATATTTCCAAGCAGTTGCGGATCGAATACTAATAGAAGCCTCTTCGTCAACAATAGTGTGAAGTATCCTTCTAGTGGTAACGTTAACAACTATCTAGAAAGGAACAATCGAATGAAGATGAGATTCTGTTAGATTAATCCAGTCAAAGGAAATAACCTCAGTACTTTGAGAGGGTTCTATTGAAAGAGACAAAAAAATTCTTGTCAAGAACAATAAGTACGAAGCATAAAAATTTCATCGCGGGTTTTAGTTCATTCTCTACTGGAAGAGAAGAACAAGACGATATTTGCCCAAAGTGACTACTTCAGTCTTAGCACTCTTGGATGAAAGAGTGGGATCGAGTGGAGATGATGTTGACTAAACCACTTTAACTTCACTCTCTGAAGGAGGATTGGGATCAACCACAGATGAATCCAAATTGACCACTTGGAATTCACTCTTGGAAGGAAGAGTGGGATCGACCTCGGATGAAAGTGAATCGACCACTTGGTCAACTAGTGGGGGCTCAAGAGACATTTTACCATAACCTATTGAAATCTGTTGCTAAGGAATATTAATATCTTCCAACAACTTAGAAGCTTCATCCATGTGAGGACAAAGGTAAGTTAAGTGCATGTCCTTATAGAGAAAGCAAGGATTTCTGATTTTACTATTCCAACTCTTAAGCATAGAGTCACTAGTTGATGGGGCATCGTCAACATGATGATAATATACTAATGACATGGGTTTTTTAGACCACACTTCTGACACAAGGGAAATACTAGGGAAATCCTTGAGAAGGAGATCACCCTTACAAATCTTGCAAGGGAATTTGGGCTTACGCGGTTTAGAAACAAGTACATCATTATTCCCAACATGACGACTAGTGGCTGGTGGGATCCCAACATGATGATCAAAGGTTGGAGCTTCTGTATGCTTAGTTTTCATCTTCTTATCCTTCCTTTGTGTCTTCTTCTTACCCACCCATTTACTAACATCAGAGTTTTCAACAGGTGAAGAGGAAGAAAGGAAATCGATTCAACATTCGATGAAGAAGGAGAAGGATTAACATGAGATTGATTCTAATGCAGTAAAGGACTAGGATTCAACACAAAGGATTCATTTGGTATGATAGGATTAGAGAATAACCATACAAGTAATCCTATAGTTAATCCGGGAAGGTTCAAAGTTTTCATAAAGGGAGGACCAACAAGTCCACAAGGGGGAGAAACAAAAGACATACCCTGAAAAGGGGTCTCTTGACTGGTGGTCCCAGGAGATTCTCCAATATATGAACTCTCTAATAATATTTGAAGTACCACATAAATCAAACACTAATCAAGTCTAAAAGCAACAAGCAAACTGTGTGAATAGGAGTGGATCAGAAGTAAGGATCCTCATAGGATTATCAAGGCTTCACAACTCGCTATATACTGCAGTGTCCAACAGTAAAACATGACAAGGAGGATTGGGACCATACCCTTGCCTGAATATCCAACTACTTGGATGGAACGTGTGTAGTAATTTACCCAAGTGTCATTCTCAGTGTATTGCAATGCCAATATGGAAAAAAGGTTAACTCAGTTGGTCACAAGAATCCTAAGAGGGTCTCCCAATATACACTAGGTATGGGGGAGCTCAAATCCATAGTGGTGTTGTCTAATGCACAACCATTCAAAAGGGTCCCTCTGATATACAATCAAGTACATGAAGTACCTTTCAATATACCTCAAGGTTACGTGAAAGGCCATTCAATATACAGATGGTACGTGGAGGAACCACTCAGTCCCCGGAATGCAGAGCAGGCATAAAATGACAGCTGTCGTGCTTGAAAACATTGAAACATGTCACTAACTTACACATAGTTACTAAATGATTTTAAAACTAATCTAGAGTTAATTTTATCTTGAGCAATTAAGTGGATGCATGAGGTGTAGACAAGCAATGTAAAAAGAATGCAAAACCTAGATACAAGACAATGCACATTTCTCTTTCAATGAAAGCTACCGAAGGTAGGGAAAGACCTTTCATTTCAAACCAACATGAACACAAGTAGTAAGGAAAAGAAAAATTCCTTCCTAGAGTGCTATACCTCTATCTTTCTGTAATCATCAGCCAAAAAGAGAAATGAAACCGAAGATGCGACTAATCTTAATGATGCACAAAAGACAAAATAACGAAGCACTTTGATTTTCAAATGTATGTATCAAAATGGAACTTTGATAACTAAATACTTCTCAGATATATGAACAGAAACCAAGAGAATGTCCACAACACCCTACTCATTCATAAATAAAAAAAGAAAGATGACAAGCATCCACAAAAGTTGAAAGATACTCAAATTCCAAAGAACTCAAACCAGAACCAAAACATACACATGAAAATGAAATGTATATTTTCCAATCCCAACAAATAATATCTATAGAAAGGAGAAATATGTTTCAAGCAAAGAAAAGAATTTAAAATCCAATGTAAGAAACATAAACTCTTCTTTCAATTCAAAGAGAATATAACAATCAAAGTGACTGCAGAAAGTCAAAAATACACTTCATTTTCATCAAAAATTAATCCAAAAAACACTCAGAAACCAAAATATAGTAGCCAAGTTTTGGAATCAAAGAGGGACTAGAAATCCTACCTGGCACCGCTTGAGGAGAGTAAGTGACGTAGTGGTTTCTGGCTCAGCAGCGCTTCTCGTCCACTATGATAGAGTGGTGGCACTGCTTACTGATTACTGTGCACAGGCTGTGGCACTACTTCTCATTCACTGTGCATGCATGATGTCCTGTATAATTCAAAAACAAAACAAGGAGAATAAAACACAAATGAGTTAAAATCTAGAACAAATGAGTTACAACAAAGTTGGAAGACTTGCCCTAGAATTCGTGGATATCTGGAATGAGTCTCTTTGATGGAGTGGTGTAGATGTTTCCTATGGTGATGGCTCTTCATGGACGTACCTACACAATCACATGAAACAAGCAAACAAGATAAAAAAGCACCATAATATAATCAACTATTCTGTGTCAGTGATAAGGAATACAACAATAAAATACATGATTATAACATAACATACTTTATGGGAAAGGAACCAACATTACATTAAACATGAAGAATAAGTTTACAACCTTCACCTTAGTTTTGATATGCTCCTTCAAATGATAGTTCCTTGTCCCCAAACGCTCCAACTTGCTCCTTTTATGCTCACCCTACTGATTTGGCCAGAATGTCAATGCAACAGCATAACTTTTCTCTCTCCCAACCATGGGCTATGAGCTTTCTTTTATAGGCCTTGGGAGGATAGGGATGATGATTTCAATGGTGGGTGACATGGATAGGATATCCCAAAAGGATGGATCTCGAGTCCATGTGGTCCTCATGAGTAGGGATAAGGGTTCCACAAAACCTTCCTTCGAGAAGCTTCGTGGAAACCTATCTTTTTCACTTTTTACCAAAGGCACCGCTTCCCCTCCACTATGATAGAGCCGTGATAGGGAAGAATTGTGCCTTGAACAAGAGGTAAAGGTGGTAGCACAACCTACTGTCAAGAGACTCTAGGCGTTACTGAAGAAGGTAACACTCTTTTCCTTAAGGGTAGAAGCGATGCTTGACTTTTATATGCAATATTGCAGTATGGAATAGTATTTTCACTTCACAACTTTTGATTTAGGGAAATAGCTGATGTTTGGGACCTCATCACATGACGATGACAAGATTTATGTGTAACATAATCACCCCCAAAGCATGAGGCTAGAGGGATATGATAGGCAAGGGCTTGGAAAGATCAAGTTATCACTTTGAGGCAAGAATTTGCTTGATCGGAGATTATCATCAACCAAGAATATAGAATACATCAATACTTTTGACTCATAATCAAATGTCTCATCATCATGGCTGCAGACTAATACAAGGCAGATCCATGTGAGATATTAACAAACATGGCTACTAGAATATTGCATAGATCCATGTGATAGAGGACTCAAACCTGGGACATAGCAACCAGACATACACTGTAGATCTATGTCAAATGAACACAAATTTGAGCACAACCATGACCATACAAATGTGGATCCATGCTAGGACTTATACAATATATTCCATCGCAACATGGGGAAAGAAATGAGTGCTTTTAATAGATACCCAGGGTCTTCATCTCGTCTTCCATAAAGTACGATTCTATCCACATGATTACAATGATTTGAAGTCAAACATGGTAGAAATCACTTGATTACCAGTCAATGATGTGAATCGTTAACAAGTGCGAGGGAGATCACCATTGATGTTAATGATTCCCAAGGTACCCTAGTACAATCTCCTAAGTGTGAATAGATGATTTTATGTCGAACACTCATTTGAATATTTTGATCAAAGGTCAATGATGTGAACCTATGTCGAGAGTGAGAGAATCTGTCATTAAGGCATACAGATCTCAAGGTACTAAACTTGTTTCTAATACTAATTCCTTGATGATGAGCTGATGTCGACAGGAATAGTCATGTCGAAGTAGGGCCATAATGAATCCCACATCGATGACACGAAACTCGGAACAAATTTCTGGAATGTTGAAGATGATGTAACCATAGGACTGATTCAAAAGGTACTGACACAAAGGTTGTTTCGATCACAAAGGAAAAATTTCGACCTCCCTTTGAACATCGGGTGGCATGGCAATAGACTTGGAAACATTGACTCGATGAGGCAAAACACAATGAGACATTGGACAATGCATTCTTTGAAAGACTCAAAAGAGTGACATGACTCGTGAAAGTGGATCAACTCAGAGACATGTTGAATACCCAATTGACTAAATGAAATGCAAACAACTTTCATGTTCAAAGCTGACTACAAACTGCCATCTTATTCACAAAATTAATTAGTTCCCTTCCCTTAATTTCCCCATCATGATTGATGAGTTCCTCTTTTTCATTTTTACAAGTTCAAAGAGGGTAACAAACACTCATTGTACCTCATCCAAAGACAATTCCATTCTCATATATTTCATGAACCTGAGAAAGGAGGGGTTCGTTCCCAAAAAAGGGTCTTTTAGTGTTTAATTTAGAGAGTCCATTGAAAGTTAACTCAGCTTCATTCATGTTTAGAGAATCTGAATGAGAACGAAAGGAGACTCCGAAATGGACTTTTTCATAAAAAGTTTCTCTAAGGCCCAAAAAATTATAAAATAATGCCCAGGAGAACTCTTCTAGTCATGATTGGATAGAGTATACCTTTTTTGTAAGTAGTGACCCCTAGTCCGAGAAAGGGGTAAACTATCACTGGGAATATAGGTCCTTTTAGGAGCATGAATAAGACAAGTTCACTCAGTAATCTTTTCACATTTTAAGAGTCCAAAAAAATATTAAATAAGACTCAATTAACCTTTTTCATGTTTGAATCCAGAGCACAAAAAAGTAATAAACTAAGCTCAAACCACTTTTCATGTTTTAACTAGAGCACGGAAAATGAAAAGTAAGCTCAACACCATCTTATTGTTTTTAACGAGCTCAAAGATTAGTTGAAGGAATGCTCAAGGTATCAGCTTCATTTTTTAACAAGATTGGAACAGAGAAATAACTATGCTCTAAATGACCTGTTTCATTTTTACAAAAGTTTGAAACAGAAAAGAACTATGCTTGAAACATGGTTTCATTTTTATGCAATCTTGAAACCAAAAGGTAAACTTTGCTTGAAACAACCTATTTAATTTTTTAATGAGCTTGACTCTTGTTAGCCAGAAATACGAACCTCTTGTGGACAAGAGCTATTTCCCTAGTCTGAATGGTTGAGATCTAGAACAAAAAACAAACACCAAATGTTAAACTTCCCCTAGATCTGGTTAATCACTTGAATGAAATTCCATGATACTTCTCTCAAATTTTGTTCTCGATATCCCCGCGAAAGAACATGTAAAATATAGAAGACAACAAGAAAAGGATGATGTCATTTAGTATAATAAACTAGATCTATGCTTGTGAAGCAAGCAATACATACTCGTGATTCAGTAAATATGGGATAGAAAAGACATCTTTTATTAGAAATTTTTGGATAGACTACAACCTTTATGCCTTTGTGTTGATATTTCCTTCCAATGCCTCCTTGCCTCTAACTTCAACTTGCCTCCAATAGCTCAATAATTTTTTTAACAGAGTGTGGGTATGCAACACAATTCTTCCTCTTCCTCCCCATGGGGGATGAGCCAGTATTTAAAGGCATCAGAGGATAGGTATGGTTTAGGATCTCATGGGTGAGGTGGAGATAAGATCCAAAAAAGGAGTATATCGAGCTCCTAGTGGTCCTAAGCCATATGGATAATTCTCCACGAAGGAAAGCTTCGAGAATCCTCTCGAAGCTTCCTTTATTGCCTTCAAAAATCGAGCACCGCTCCTTTAATGAAGCAAACAGGAGGTGTTAAGGGGGTAATGCTTCTTGCAGTAAGTAGAAAAGCGATGGAGCCATTATTTTCTCATGTTCCAGGAGCATTTCTAACTTAGGTAATGCTTTTTTTAAATGGGGAAAAAGTGTTACCTTCTCAATACAAGGAAAAATTACAAGGGGCTAATTTGTTCCTTCATTTCTCTAGGGAAAAATTTGATGGATTGGATAAGATAAGGGAATACCTATGTCATAACATGAGGGTGATGTTGGCTATCTAGGCAGACCCAGGTTTACTAATATACATATACCAACAATACCCCTAGCTCATTGGCCCTTTCGGAGACAGACCGCAAAACAGCCTGAAGTCTCACCCGAAGTGATCTTATGGGTTGGCCAAATATTTAGGTGTCCTCAACTAGGTTCTGTAGCATCCTAGGGTCTCACGGTTTCTCTTAGCCAGCGAGATCTCTCTGTGACGTGCGGTTCTCTCTTACTCGCGGGTTCTGACAGGGGAAGGACTCCTATCGCATCACAGCGACTCGGATGATGCACATCTCTCCGTTCCACTTAACCCACGAGCTGTGATATCTCACACCGCAGCTCCTCTGATGGTATGATATCTCCTACTGTCAACATGATATCTTCTATAGTACGGCCCACTGCGACCCTCATGGTCCAAAGGCTATCTCACTCGGTGGAATGACTTGGATAACTTTCAACAAGTTAGTAAACACTCTAACTTGAACTTCCACAGTTCAACACACTCTACCTCAACTATACTTAACTGGATGAATAAGTATACTGGAAACAATTTAACAGAATGACTTATTACTGTGTGAAACAAGCACTGATAAACTCATATGCAGACTCTTGATACATGTAAATCCACCTTTAACCTTCAATAATGCTGTAAATGAATGAGGGCATATAGAAATTTTATTAACTGACATACAACATTCATGTAACAGATAACAGATATCAACTAAGTAAAGCACAATCACATGAAATAATCACATAACACACCGGTTTTACGTGGTTCACTTCCAGGGTAGAAGCTACGTCCACAGAACTGTGTTTATTATATCTTGAGAGAGTACACAGTTCTGCTACAACCTGTTGTGTAGCTAGAGATATTTTGGGTAACTCCACACTCACTACTGGGATCCCTTCACTCCTAGATCTCTTACAATATTCTCTCTCTCTCTCTCTCTCTCTCTCTCTGTCAATCCCTGCGGATTGTTACATACATACTCCTGGAATCGGCTACTGGTTACAGTAAGGTAACTATGAACTGAATAGCAAAACCAAAGCTTGACTCTATTACAATACAAAATAACTATGAGCTAACCGACTACTGGACTCTCAGACAGGCTAACTGTCTAAATAGCTACAGGTTATCCGAATAGCTCAATAGCTAATGATCTAACTGACTAACTAGCTAACCTTTTACAATACAAAATACATCCCTTTATAGGCGGCCCGAAGGTCTCGCCTTTACAACACTGTGGGAATGTCCCAACAGTAACCCAAAAACCATAACTATGATAGTCAGTCTATCTGTACTTGAACTGCCACTTTCTGTCACACCACAGCTCTCTGCAGTCTTCCACGCTTCCTAGCGCTGATTGTGGGTACTGGGCATCGCTTCCTTTTCTGTCCTTCGTCTTCAATACCTTGGCCTCGTTACCCCTTTTTCCTTTATGAGGGTAGCTGAGCCCTCTTGTCTTCGCCTCTGCCTTGAATGCAGTGGGTGAGCTCTCTCTTCTCAGTCGCTCAGGTACTATCATCTTATTTGACTTCTCTGTCTCGATAGTCACAGTTTTCGTCTCTGATCTGCAGCTAGAAACATGCTACGGCATCGTATCTTTACCTTATCTCTTATATCTTTGCCAAAACTGTCTATCCGCCAAAATGGAAGCTTCTCCTGTAGCTGCGAGACCCTAATCCAACAGTCCCCTAACACTTACTTGTGGCTCGTCCTCGAGCCACTAACAGCGGGCTTCTCCTGCTGTACTTTCTCCTTGGCTTCCTGCGAAGTCTTCGTAAGTTTCTGCCGAAGTCCAGCGACTTCTTTCTCCATAGTTTCGACACACTCTTGTGCTGATTCAAGCATAGCTTGACTAATACTGGAGTCTTCTGTAACTCTAGTTCATAGGTCTCTCTTATATTTCCTTCCCTCATTGTCATGCTCTCACTCTCGTCGCTTGCAAGACCTGATATACTCCAAAGTTGCCTTTTCTTTTTCTTGGGTCAGCAACTCCTAGAAGGATCTTGAGCTTTTTGAGAAGTCTTCTACATATATCTTTTCCTCTCTATCTGGGTTAGAACTTTTATCACAAAGGAGATAGAAATCTGCATCTTCCCACCTTCTCAAACATTTCATTCAGTCTGGAGCCTTCTTATGTGAAAGGTATACAAACCAGGAATTCCATTCCGAGAACAAGCCTTTGTCTGCATCTTGAAGTTCTACTTGTTCGGTTTGTTTTCCCTTTCGCTTTTCTTCTCAGCAACTCGCTCTAGGTATTCACGTTGCTTTTGTTCCGCATATCTTCATTCTTGACCTTTGGAACCTCTTGTTCTTCTCTTAGCTGATGAGATAGGTCATCTCCCTTCTCCCACTGCCTTCTTTTTCTCATTTTTACTTTCTTCCTGACTGGAGATTTCTTCTCATCATTATTCTTCTCTGCTTTCTTATCTTCAGTGATCTGCTCATCTTTCTGCTTCTCTGCAGCTAAGAATTTGATGACATCTTCTACATCCTATGCTTGACTCTTCATCCTTGACGGCTGTCTGACCTGTGATGTACCTAATTTCACAATCTTGGGCGGCAGCGTCATAGCAGAGTGGAGGCCACCACTCTGGAATCGTCTCACAATGTCTTCCAAAGGTTCCTCCTCGGACAGAACCCACTTGGTGCAATACTCTGGATGGGCAATGGCTACGAAATAGGGAAATCACAGCACTCTGTAACGAAATTAGCTCTGCACAGGGAAAACTTAACAACTTACTCTATAGCTCTCAGATCTTGCAAAAGTAACCGTCCTGAATGAATGATCTCTACTTTTATGCTGAAGGCTATAATCCCGGACGCAAAGGTCATCTAGGCTAAACCCGTCGGTGGTATTAATGGCATGGAAGAGACCACACCCATCATCCCGATCCTTATTAAATGCTGAAATCCAATCAAATTTCCCTCGAAACCTGTGTGCAGGCGTTGGTCTCGTCAAAGATTTACTAGATCTGGAAAATTTATTATGCTGTTGCCAAATCTACAGTAAGGTATACCGGTATTTTCTTCATTAACTTCCTGTCAGAAGGCGAATTGACTGGCCCTCTATCCTTTTTCAAAACTGGGTACGTGGCATGGGGAAACATTGCATTTCTACGATGACACACCGCATCACCTGTGCAAAACAAACTTAACAGTTTTTTTTTTTCAACAGAAAAACTCTCCTCATGCGAATTCTTTTTACCTGTCGGTGTAGACTAACTACCGGTGCGATGCCTCCTTTCAACTACACTGGACATCTGCACTCTCATATCTATCTGAGTTAAGGCTGGGATATGGAGTGGCTAGCACTGTAAAGCTTAAGCCTACTTCCATTAATGAAAGTGGGAAGAATCTCCCCGTTCAGTTTGCTGAGCTGAACGGCACCTCCATCTGTAACTTGTTGAATCTGGTATGGCCCCAACCAATGCGTCTTGAATTTTCCTGGAAACTTCACAAACTTATTGTCGTAGAGGAGGACTAGGTCTCCTATCTAAAAAATCTTGTTCTTTACATGCCTGTCATGCCAAGCTTTCTCTCGTACCTTCTGCACTTTCTGATGGAACCCTGCGATGAACCTGTCTTCCTCTAAGGCAAGCAACTACGCTAGCCTTTCATTCTTCGTAACTGTGTCTGTCATCCCAGTGATCTAAGCAATTCTTAGACTGGGAATAATATATTCCATAGGCATAACAGCCTCTTGTCCATACACTAAGCTAAAAGGTGTATGTCCTATGAGTTTCTTGCATGTAGTCCTATAAGCCCATAATACAGCGTTAACCCTGAGGTCCCAATCATTTCTTTGGCTATTGTAGATCTTAGTAAGAGCGTTTTCTAGAATCTTGTTAAAGGCCTCCATCGTACCATTAGCTTGTGGGTGGTAGGGAGTGCTCTTATGGTGTTGTATCTGGAATTCCTCTGTGAAGGCCTCAATAGTGTGGTTCAAGAAATGGGTGCCTTGATTTCCCATCAAAATTACTGGACATCCAAATCTACTGATGATGTTCTCAAAGAGGAACTGTGCAGCTGTAGCAGCATCACAATTCCTTACTACTTTAGCCTCTACCCATCTGGTGAGGTATTATGTTCATGTGATGATGTATCTCGCAACAGTTCATTTTCCTGGTGGGTTGATAGGACCCACAAAGTCTATAGCCCACTTGTCAAATGCGCGTAGCATAATCTGTGGTCGCAACGGCATTTCATCTCTCCATGAAGGTTTTCCTACCCTCTGGTAGATGTTGCAGCATCTGCAAAATTCCTTAGTATCCTTATGCAAAGTAGGCCACCATAATCCTGCGGTCAGGATTTTCTGTGTAATCGGCTTTCCTGCGAAATGACCTCCTGCAGTACCGGAATGTGCTTCTCTGATAATGGCCTCTTTCTCGTGTGGCATGACGCATCTGCGCAGGACTTCATCTGGCCCTAACTTATATAATTGTCCCACAATCAAAGTGAAGTCTGTTGCTTTGACAACTAGCTGTTTCTTTTGCTGCTTGGTAAACTCAACAGGTGCCCATCCTATAGTGAGAAAGTGAATAATATCAGCATAGTACTCGTCTACGATCTGAATAGAAAACAACTGCACATCGGGCAAGTTGTCCTCTAGGTTACTTGGCTCTTCTCCTGAGTCTATCTGCGACAGATGATCTAGTCCGACATTTAATCTCCCTGGTTTGACAATAATTTCAAAATCATACTCCTGAAATAGGAGTAACCATA
>LPNX010405423.1:5173-48379 GCA_001517045.1 Pseudotsuga menziesii | reverse complement strand
TTCATTGATGACTACTCCAGACGCACTTGGGTTTACTTCTTAAAACTTAAGAGCGAAGTATTTAACATGTTCTTGGCCTACAAGGCCCTTGTTGAAAAAAAATCTGGTCATCAAATTATGAAGTTAATATCTGACAATGGAGGAGAATATGTTAACAACAAGTTCACTACTTTTTGCACTGAACAAGGAATCCAACAACAGCACACTATTCCATATACACCATAGCAAAATGGTGTAGCTGAAAGGAAGAACCGCACTTTAAAAGAAATGGCTAATTGTATGATCCAATCTAAGGGACTAAGTCTTCAATATTGGGCTGAAGCCATCAATTGTGCAAATTACATAGTTAATCGCACACCCACTAAATTTTTACAAGGTATAACACCAGAAGAAGCATGGAGTAAAATTAAACCAGATGTAAGTCACTTTCATGTGTTTGGTTGTGAAGCATGGGCTCACATTCCAGATGAAAAACGGAAAGCATTGCAGCCTAAAAGTGGAAAGTGCATATTTGTTGGATATTCTGAACATGTAAAAGGTTATAGACTTCTTCAGCCATATTCTCATGATATAATCATTAGAAGAGATGTTAAATTTGATGAAAATCTCTTAGCCTGCGATCCTAACTTGGCGGGTGTGCCATCTTTGGCCTGCGAGCCTGATTCGGCGAATGTGCCTTCTTCTTCTTCTTCTTCTTCCATCTTCCTTGACAGGTTTCCAACTCTAGTTTCTGATGATGACAGTGAGGATGAAAATCCACCTCCGCCTGCTCATGTTCCTCCAATTGCACCAGCACCAATACTTCCTCTGTGGGTCCGTTCAACATGTGAAGCAGTTGGTGATCTTGCTGGTGATCCTAGAGATCAACGTCGAACACGTTCTCAGTTTTAGTGAGCCTCTTCTCTTTTGGCTCAAGTTTCCGAGAATCATGATCCAGAAACTTTTGCAGAAGCTTTAGGAAATCTAGATTGGGATGCAGCTATGGATGAAGAATATCGTTCCTTAATGGCGAACGATACTTGGGATCTTGTTCCTCTTCCAAAAGGAAGAAAACTTGTCAGATGTAAATGGGTCTACAGAACTAAGTATGCATCAGATGGAAGTATTGAAAGACTTAAGGCAAGGTTAGTTGCCAAAGGTTTTTCCCAAGTTGAAGGGATTGACTATAATGAAACCTTTGCTCCTGTAGCAAAAATGAACTCCATCCGCCTTGTTCTTTCCTTCACAACCTTACATAACTGGGAAGTCCATCAAATGGATGTCAAGTCTTCCTTCTTACATGGTGATTTACATGAGTAAATTTACATGGAACAACCCCCTGGATATGTTCAGAATAACTCTAGCCTTGTTTGTCTCCTTAAGAAATCCTTATATGGCCTTAAGCAAGCTCCTAGAGCTTGGTATGCCAAAATGGATAGCTTTCTCCTTGACACTGGTTTTTCTAGATGCCATTCTGACCCCAATGTCTATACCAAGAAAGTAGGAAACCATCTCATCATACTTGTTCTTTATGTTGATGATCTTATCCTTACTGGTAGTGACCTTAACCTTATAACCCATGTGAAATCTAGTCTTAAGCAAAATTTTGAAATGTCAGACTTAGGACATTTGCATTATTTTCTTGGTCTCCAAGTATTGCAAACCAAAGAAGGAATATTTCTTTCCTAGTCTAAGTATGCTTGTGACCTTCTTCGTCGCTTCCACATGGAAGATTGTAAACCAGCCCCTTCTCCCTTCCAGTCTGGAGTCAAACTTTCTACCACTTGTACTTCCCCTGAAGTAGATGCCACCTTGTATCGTCAGCTTGCTGGTAGTCTTTTATACTTGACTCATTCCCGTCCTGACCTTTCCTTTGCCATTGGTCGTGTTGCTCGTTACATGCAAACTCCTCATGAAAGTCACTAGAAAGCAGCAAAAAGAATACTTCGATATATTCGAGGTACAATTCAGTTTGGGATTCATTACAGTACAGGGGGGAAACCTTTGTTGGTTGGTTTCACTGATTCAGATTGGGCCAGTGATCCTGATGATCGAAAGTCTACTGTAGGTTATGTTTTCAGTCTGGGATCTGGACCTGTCACTTGGGCTTGTAAGAAACAACAAGCTCTTGCTCTTTCTTCAGTAGAAGTAGAATATCAAGCCGCAATTAATGCCAGTCAGGAAGCTTTATGGCTTTGACAGATCCTTTCAGAGTTTGGATTCGAGCAGTAGCAGCCTACTCCACTTTGGTGCGACAATAAAAGTGCCATCAAGCTTGCCAAAGATCCAGTTCTACATTAGCGCAGAAAACACATTGAGCTACACATGCACTTCATCAAAAATCTTGTTCATGATCATGTTATTGAAGTTCTCTATTGCCCTACAGATGATCAAGTTGCAGACATCTTCACCAAGTCTCTTACAGAAGTGAAGTTTTCTAAACTTCGGTCTATGTTAGGAGTTCAGGAATGTGTCATTAAGGGGGGATAGGCTCTAATGCCTCCTTCCTTCTCCTAATAGTGTCACTTTTGTAAATCCTTCAATCCTATCCCAAGTTGTTCTTAAGGGGGGATGTTAGGATATTTAGACACTTAGGAGTTAGTTAAGATCAACTTGTGTAATATATCCGTTAGGTAAAAGTGTGTTTCTTTAGTATGCATTAGTATGCATTTGTAAATATTCTAATCCGATGGTCACGATATGTTCTAGACATAGAGTGATCCGACGGTTCAACTTCTCTTAGATCATACCTACCATTGATCCATGGCTTAACACCCGATTGGTCTATGATCTCTATTTAAAGAGCATAGAGGGTCCTTGGCTAGTTGATCGATTATGAGAAGCTCATGTAACTTTCTTTCTTTTGCATAATAAATTGCTCCAAGTAGCTATTTGGTTGGGGCCGTGGACTGTTTCCCTCTCGAGGGTTTTAACCACGTGACAAACATTGGTGTATTGATCTTTGATCTGTTTGTGTGAAGCGGTTATTCTTGGTGTTCGGTCCTTTGGGAGTACCCTGTGTACCCTAACATAAGTGTGGTGACCAACTGTACAAGTTTAATATTATCATCGTGGATTCCTTTAATGGTCCACACGGATTCACATAGAAACCAATGTTGCTCTGGGTCTTTTTCCCCTGTACCCTTAAAGGTAGGTAGCTTCATGTCACCCCCCATTCTATTTCTACGTGGTGGATGCTGATTTGCTGTGTTACTACCACTCGGTGGTGTAGATATAGGTGATGTAGCGGTGGTATGTACTATATGTGAGATACTAGATGGAGTTCCTAGGGGATTATTCTGAGTCCCGATTGATTTCTGTGGGGTGTAAGGATGGTAAGGGATACCCCCTTCTGTTCTTTATGTATTACTGTGACTCTGCTGTCTAGTATTATCTGAACTGTTTTCAAATATGGAAGAGCTAAAATATACTTTATATTTCTTGCCACTACGTGTACATCCAATATCATCAAAATCACTCTCAAACTCTTGTGACATCACACTTTCTTAGCTTACTGGTCTGAAACTATATCCATTACTCCTTTTTCATATAATAACATCTTAATGGACAAGTTTAAAGATTTTAGGTACTTACCGCAATATCCTTTGAAGAAGTACCACTCAGCCTTACTGAATCTTTTTGTCTGTTCACCTGCAAACTCTGTAACAAAGCCTTCTAGCACACTCGCAAGCCAGAAGTCGACTGCTCATGTAATGGGATTGTCTATGCTCTTCATGGTGTGCATCAGCTCCAGTGTCCACATGATGTTTTTTTTCTTTCTGAATATATTCTGATCAGTCAGCTTTGATAACCAGTCGTACAACTCATTTCCATAGGTCGCAAAAAATATCGTATGCAGGTCTGTGTAGATATGTTTTTGCAACCAGTCCTCTGTAATCAGTCTAGGACTCTTGTTCTCTTGTTCTGCAAACTCTTTCTCCTTAGACGCAAGCCACTGGTTGAGTTCATCTCTAGTAGGATGCCAACAGAACATTAGCTCTGTAATGTGTTCAAAGTCGGCAACAGAACCATTTGTTGGCTATCTGGGCAGACCCGGGTTTACTAATATACATATACCAACAATACCCCTAGCTCACTGGCCCTTTCGGTGACAGACCACAAAATGGCATGAAGTCTCACCCGAAGTGATCTTATGGGTTGGCCGAAGACTTAGGTGTCCTCAACCAGGTTTTGTAGCATCCTAGGGTCTCGCAGTTTCTCTTAGCCAGTGATATCTCTCTGCGACACGTGGTTCTCTCTTACTCGTGGGTTCTAACAGGGGAAGGACTCCTATCGCATTGCAGCGACTCGGACGATGTGCATCTCTCTGTTTCGCTTAACCCACAAGCTGTGATATCTCACACCACAGCTCCTCTAACGGTACAATATCGCCTACTGTCAATGCGATATCTTCTATAGTATGGCCCACTGCGACCCTCACGGTCCAAAGGCTATATCACTGGGTGGAATGACTTGGCTAACTTTCAACAAGTTAGTAAACACTCTGACTTGAACTTCCATAGTTCAACACACTCTACCTCGACTATACTTAACTGGCCGAATAAGTATACTGGAAACACTTTAACAGAATGACTTATTACTATGTGAAACAAGCACTGATAAACTCATATGCAGACGCTTGATACATGTAAATCCACCTTTAACCTTCAATAATGCTATAACTGAATGAGGGCATACAGACATTTTACTAACTGACATACAACATTCATGTGACAGATAATAGATATCAACTAAGTAAAGCACAATCACATGAAATAATCACATAACACACTGGTTTTACGTGGTTCACTTCCAGGGTAGAAGCTACGTCCACAGAACTGTGTTTATTATATCTTGAGAGAGTACACAGTTCTCCTGCAACCTGTTGTGCATCTAGAGATCTTCTAGGTAACTCCGCACTCACTTCCGGGAGCCCTTCTCTCCTAGATCTCTTCTCTTTCTCTATATTTCCTTCTTACAATATTCTGTCTCTCTCTCTCTCTCTCTCTCTCTCTCTCTCTCTCTCTCTCAATCCCTGTGGATTGTTACATACATACTCTTGGAATCGGCTACTGGTTACAGTAAGGTAACTATGGAATAAATAGCAGAACCAGAGCTCGACTCTATTACAATACAAAATAACTATGAGCTAATAGACTACTGGACTCTCAGACGGGCTAACTGTCTGAATAGCTACAGGTTATCCAACTAGCTCAATAGATAATGAGCTAACTGAATAACTAGCTAACCTTTTACAATACAAAATACATCCCTTTATAGGTGGCCTGAAGGTCTCACCTTTACAACACTATGGGCCTGTCCCAACAGTAACCCAAAAACCCTAACTATGACAGTCGGTCTATCTGTAATCGAACTGCCACTTTCCGTCACACCACAGCTCTCTGCAGTCTTCCATGCTTCCCAGCGCTGATCATGGGTACTGGGTGCCACTTCCTTTTTTGTCCTTCGTCTTCAGTACCTTGGCCTCGTTGCCCCTTTTTCCTTTATGAGGGTAGTTGAGCCCTCTTGTCTTCGTCGCTGCCTTGAATGCAGTGGGTGAGCTCTCTCTTCTCGGTCGCTCAGGTACTGTCATCTTCTTTGACTTATTTGTCCTGATAGTCATAGTTTCTGGCTCTAATCTGCAACTAGAAACATGCTTGACGTCGTATCTTTACCTTATCTCTTATATCTTCGCCAAAACTGTCTATCCACCAAAATGGCAGCTTCTCCTATAGCTACAGGACCCTATACCAACAGGTGATGAGATTTATGTGTAACAAATATGGTATGAGCCATATGCTCCACCGCATACATCATGTGAGCACAAGTAGTCTGGTGGGAAGCCATGTTTCCTGCTACGTTATATATCATGAAGGCTACAGTGCTCAAAGGCCGATCTACAATATTCTTTATAGGGAAATTTCCACCTTGAAATCTAGTCCCCACCACATAATATTCATATATGAGATCATGTACTGACATATCTCTACCCTAAGGACCTATAAGTACCACTGGACTTCCCCTTCTAGATAATCCAGTCAAGAAGTAGATTCCCTCGACATCTATGGTCAATATATGAGTCCCAACCTGAAAAATGTTGTTTGTTGAGATCCCACATTCAGATAAATTACTGCAACAACCATACATAATCCCTCATTCATAGAACCCTAAAGTTTTTTAGGAGCCCACATTCTCTCAAAGCCCTCACGGTCATGGGATCATTTGTCACTTGGTTTTCATCAAGATCATGCTCTTGTGATTTCGATATAACCATATTGGGAGAAAAGTTCCTCTCAAAAATGAATGGAACATCCATTCAACACTTGATAGAGTCCATATCAAGAGGAAAAAATTTAAAATCGTGCTCATTCTTTGGGTTTTTGGAATTCCCTTTTCGTTGATGCCTTCCCCGCAAGGGAACAGAGCAACATCGCTTATCCACCTAAGGGATAGAGCACCTTCGGTGATTTTCATCCTTTCTAGGGGTGCATTAATGCACCTACCAAAAGGGAGAAAAATGTCAAGCTTTGCATGCTCTCCCCATTTTGGTGATGGACCTCAAAATTCCAAAAAAAAAACTCAAAGAAAGAAAATGAACCTTGAAAGTGAAGAGCTAGGGCTTGGCTATTACCTAGTCTAGACGGTTTTATTAGAGGTGGCATGTAACTCCTGAAATATCCACCACAAAATTCCTTCATATACACAAGTTTTACCCAAATGTCAATAGTAAAAACAAACTGGTGAAAAAATTGTTACTATTCCATTATTTGTAGGTTATTTTTTGTTTTTTATTGAAAATAATTAGTGGAATAATTAAATATTTAGGGTTTTGTTTCTCATGTTTTTCTATAGTTTCCAAGATAAACATGTTCTAATATCGTGTTTGGAGATTTCAGGGTATTTTTGGACTTTCTTGGCTATAAGTGGGTTTCTTTTTATTTTTTCACACTCTGATTTGAGTTGAAAAAGTATCGAGCGCTATTTATACCTTCATCTTGCTCGTTAAACACCTAGTGAAGAGGTATCAAGTGTTCTTTTTACTATTTTTTCAGACTCATTAAAATGGATTATGAAAAAATAACCCCTTATATCGTCGACTTTAAGCACTTTTCGATACTTTTTAAACATGAGAATATCACTAAGCAAGCTTTATGCTTTCACGTTTGTAAAAGTATTTGAACTATCATATAGTCAGTGATAGTTTACCCCTTTTTGGATCGATTGGACTCATTTATGAAAAAGGTACACTCTAGTTTATCATGACTAAAATAGTTCTCCTCTGCATCAATTTACACTTTTTCAAGCCTCGGGGACTAAATTTAAGAAAAATTATACGTCAGAGTCTTCTTAGTGATTTTAGACTCTCTAAACATGAAACGACGACTAATTTTACCTTCCTCAGACTCATAAAATTAAACGATGAAGGACCCATTCTAGGAATGAACCCCTCCTTTATCAGGTTCATATCATATATGAATGGACTCATCACTTGATGATCTACATCAAGTGTTTGTTACCCTTTTCAATCTCGTTAAAAAGAAAAGAGTTACTTGTCCTTTGTAATGGGAAGATTAAGGGAATGCAGGACGTTTTTCATTTGAATCAATGGAAGCTCATAGTCCACCCTTGAACATGGCACATGTCTACATTTTCATTTCCAATAGTTGGGTATTCATCTTGTCACCAATTCGATCCACTTTCGTGAGTCATTTAACTCCTTTATTCAATTCAAAGAATGAATTGTCTTACCCTTGCATTACATTTGGTCTCTACCTCATCATGTCAATGTTTCCAAGTCATTTATCATACCATTCAATGTTCAAGGTTCTATACTCTACTTCTACAATTTCCTTACCTTCCTTCGATTGAGTCACATCTGAATCAGTCCTATGGTTGTTTTTATCACTTCAACATCATCTTTTAATATGTGTTTAATTTCGTTGATGGGGGAAACATTATGGCCCTCCTTCGACGAGTCTATTCCTATCAACACTAACACATCATCCAAGAATCAGACTTAGAAACCAAATCAAGTACCTTAAAGCCTACATGCCTCAATGGAAGGTTTCCTCACTTTCAATAGTGGGATTTCATCAATGGCCTCTAATTGAAGGATTTCACCGATTTTTCGACATCATATCTTTTATTCGCATTCTGAGGAAGGTACTGGGATACCTTGGGAATCATTAACATCAATGATGATCTCCCTCGTACTTGTTAACAGTATACATCAATGACCAGTAATAAAGTGATTTCTACCATGTTCGACATCAAGACATCTATTCGCATAGATAGGATCGTATCGTTTGGGATTGGATTGAAGACCCTGACTGATTAGGTATTCACTTGAATATGTGCCTATCCTCAGGTTGTGATGGAGTATTTTTTGGAGGCATGGCATGGATCCACATTGTATGTTTGGTGGCTTTATTCATATTTTAACATATGATGAAATTTATCTACTTTATATGCTCCATAGCCATGTTCTTAATTGAGTCTTGTTTTTCATGGATCTATAGTGTATTGTTAGTAGCCATGACATGGTCATTATACATGGATCTGCAGTGTATTGGTATGCAACTATGATTGAGTTAGATAATTGGTAATTGTTTTGGTGTCAAGTCTTTACTCACCTCACTGATACCAGAATCAATATATATCAAATCATTTCACCTATCACATTCCTCTAGCTTCATACTTTGGGGAGCATTTTGTTACACCCAAAAATTGTCCTAATGCTCCAATCCCTTGAAGCCCCTAGCAAAAAAATCTTTTGGAGCCTTACTAATCAATCCTAGGTAGTCTAACGCACCTTGTTTCCTAGCATAGGGTGTCAGATAGGCCTTACTCCTATTTTCCACTGGCATAAGGCACCCGTGGTGCTAGTCACATGACCACAAAAAACATCGACACACTTAGCCTGTTCAAAGGGAGTGTCAGCAGTCCAAAAAGGGAAAAAATGCGAAGATTTGAGAAGCTTCTAGGAGAAATATCTCATGGAGGATGATCCTAACTACTTGGGAAAGCTAGCACTCGACCTCGTAAACCCCGGGGATCATTCCACACCTTCCTCCTAAAAGTTCTCAACCCATTTGGGCTTCCTTTGGCCTATAAAAGAAATCTACATGGACTATGTGAAGGGGAGACCAAGATAGAACCCTCATGTTTTTGGATTCAAGTCTAGTATAGGATGAAAAGAGAGAGTGGTTGTGATTCAGATGTTGCATAGTTTGTAGTATGGCTGACTGAGTCAAAGATATTACAAAAGAAAATCTCCGACATAAAGGATTTGGTTGTAGCTTTCTTTTCTCATCTTTAATACAAAAATGTTTCCCTTTCCCATAAATGATTCATGTTAATGTTGATTGTTTATCAGTAGTTTCCTTGATGATTAGTATAGATTATTGGTTTATCTTTTTTCTCTAATCTTTTGACTTTTTTTGTTTTCTTTGCAGGTATAGTTGATCACATAAGAATATATAAAACAAGGAAAACCTCCCACACTCAAGGTAAAGAGATCTTGGCATTCAAGTAGATCGGTCATCTAATGAGAGGATATACATCATTGTGTCCTTTTGTTCTAGACTTGCACCATGTAGACTAGGGGAACAAACTATGTCCTCACTGATTAAAATATTCTTGGTAACATATCTCCAGTGTATATATGATGCTTTGCATGTTGAAGCATTAACATTATGTTATGTATTACTAACAATGTTCACTAGATAGTATTAAGTATCCTCAAAGCCTTTGGCCACCTCTAAAGTAAATTAATTTAGCATATGATCAGTTGGTTCGAGAGTATTATAATATGATCAAAACATATGGTGAATCTTCTTTGTACAATATGATATGATAGATAAATTAAATTTAGAAAATATTTACCATGCAGATAAGATATGAGATAAAGATAAAATGCAGAGAGAGTAAGAGAATTCAAAATTGCTCATGAGAAGACTTCGGTTGATTAAAGTGAACTCAATTTGTTAATCTTTCATTAAAGAAACAATGTATGCTTGAGTTAAATAAAGAATAACTCATAGTAATCACTTCAATAAATCAATCAACATGATTTTAGTTAAGAATAGTTAACTAAAGTGTTAATAAAAAGGAACTAGTTAACAAAAAGGTTTTGTATAATGACACTTTACTTAAACCAAAAGAAAACACTTAAAGTTAAAATACGACACTTGAGTTACAACTATTGCATGATGCACTTGACTTAGAATCCTCACTAAGTGATCCTACATCTAGTTAGAAGGTGGGTTCATCCTGGTGTTAATTAAGCATCATTTAATGTCAAATATGAAAGACATGGCGCATTGTGTATGCAAGATGGATGAAACCGAGGTGCATAGAAAATATCAAATAAGATAAATCATTATAGTTTGCATGGGAGCCTTATTCCCAATTCTATGATTCACTACTTCTTTCATGGGACCGATATTTGCTAGTTATCAATGTGTTGGACATATTGCAAATTCCATTTGATTGATCTTTGTTCTTTATTGCTCAATATCTACACCTAGGGTGTTTTTTGTTCTCTCTTATCTTGAACTCAGGGTGCTGAAAGTAATATGCTATTGTAAAATATATTATATTCTATCTATCATAATTATACTTTGAATATTTGTTGGGGTATTGCATCCTCATAGTTTTGATGGTTTTCCCTAGGGTACATCCTCTGCTATGGTTGAATGTTTTATGTGAATGAATGGTTCGTTGGTTTCAATTATTTAGTATTTCCACACTTAAATATCAGAGATAAAATCTCAACCAAAATATAGCATGGTATCAGAGCTCAGGGCACGAAGGAGCTAAGTTTTGACAAGAAAGATTGAACCTACATAGATCCTACAAAGTTGAGCATAGTAATTGAAGACAATGACATTGATATCAGTAAGACCAGAATACCGACTTGAAGGAACTTTGAATTTCAACACTTGGAAGGGCATGGTTCTGAACATATTGGAAGAGCATGACTTATATGGATAGATATCCAATGTCGTGGAAGATCCTACATCTGATGTAGGACCCATTACCTGGAAGAAGAGCCAAGCTAAATCCAAATAGATCATCTAGTATTTAGTAAAGGACAACTTGATGTTCATGATTACTCCTTTAAAGACGGTAAATAAATGTTTTGATACTTTGAAAAACCTATATGAGAAGAAGGCTCCAAGTAAAAAGAGGGCATTGAATAATAAGCTTCAAAATCTAAAGATGGATAAGGAAAATACAATGGCCTCTTTCTTCACTAATATCTTTTAGGTAAGAGATCAAATCACTAGAATTGGAGTAGTGGTGGATGAATATGATCTCATTCAAACCGCTATGATGGTCTCCCATCCTCATGGGATACATTATTGGTTGATATTAATTTTTGAGAGGTGAAACCTAACTTTGAGAAGTTTTGGCATGACTCCAAGAGGAAGGGTGAATCCAAAGAAAGACTACCTCAACCAAATAATAAAACCTTGCTCTTACAACAAGGATGAAGAAACTAAAGCATCCTTTCTCTCAAAATAAGTGACAACACAACCTATTCAATCCAAGTATTTTTATCCACCTACTTTCAATTGAGCTCAGGTGATGTACTACATTTTGAGGACATTCTATATGTTTTGTGCTTGAAGAAGAACCTCCTATCAGTTTCGGTTCTAGAAGATAATTGCCTCCACATTATCTTCATGGATAATTGAGCACTATTATGGCTTAATAATAAATAAATTAAATCAACTATTGTGATTGGAGTTAGAGAGTGAGGTCTCTACAAATTACATGGGAATTGTATTCAAGCTATGATACACAACACAGTTAGTCCATGAAAAATGTGGCATGTGAGGCTTGGTAACCTCCATTACAAAGTGCTACCTAGATTACACAATATGGTAAAAGGTACGCCTATATTTGATTTTGAGAATGATAGTGTCTACAGGGGTTGCGCTCTTGGGAAGAATGTTAAAAATATTTTTTCTAGAATCTCTACTAGATCTAAATGGATTTTAGGTTCAATACATTCTGATGAATTTGGTCCCATATCAACACCCTCCATAAGTGGATATTTATATTATGTGTTTTTCACAGATGACTTCTCTAGAAAGTCGTGGATTTACTTCATAAAGGCTAAGAGTGAAACCTTTATCAAGTTTTAGGAATTAAAATCCCTAGTTGAGAATCAGACTGAAAAGCACATTTGTGCTTTGATATTTAATAATGGAGGTGAATTTGAGTCGCATCCATTTATTTAGTTCTATAGTGATGCAAGAATATGCAGACAGTGGAAAATACCCTACAATCCCTAATAGAATGGGGTTGTCTAAAGGAAGAAAAGAACCATATGTGAGGCTGTAAAAGCCATGATGCATTATTAAGATCTGTATACCTCCTTATGGGAAGAAGGCACCAATATAACTATGTATATACATAATAGAAATCCTCATGTTATTCTGCAAAAGAATACCACTGAAGAAGTGTTCACTAGTGAAAAATAAAATATTTCACACCTAAGGATCTTTGGGAGTCTTGTATACATTCATGTACTGAAAGAAAAGAGGACAAAGATGGAGTCATTCAAAAATAAGGGTACCTTTGTTGGTTATAGTTAATCATCCAAAGCCTACATAATATATGCCCCAGGTGAAAGATACATTGAAGTCATCCAATATGTGACATTCCATGAAGAGGATGCATCCAAATTATTGAAAAATATTTAGTATGATATAGACATGGAGGAGCATGAGACTCCCATGATGGAGGACCCATATTCTAGTTCTCTCCATTCAGATGTTGATAGGGAGAAACCATAATGTTTCTCAGATTTGCTAGCTCATAATGAGTGAGCATAAATGATTGATGAACCTCCAACTAAGAGGATTTATGCATGGTGTTTATACATCTTACAAGA
This sequence comes from Pseudotsuga menziesii, assembly GCA_001517045.1. Taxonomy (NCBI): domain Eukaryota; kingdom Viridiplantae; phylum Streptophyta; class Pinopsida; order Pinales; family Pinaceae; genus Pseudotsuga; species Pseudotsuga menziesii. The sequence continues at coordinate 35,493 of LPNX010405423.1, read as the reverse complement.
TGCAGAGAGGCATGGAGGACCATTAGGCTCATCTGGAGAGCAAAAGAAACCTGGAAAATATTTAGAGTATGTTGCACAGATGAGTCACATTAGTGATTCAGAACCTTGCACATATGAAGAATATATTAAGAAATTGGATATATATCGATATCAGTGGCCAACCACCTATTCCACTGGTTCAAAAAAATTACCAATTTTGGCAGTTTCCTAGTAATGTTTCTATGTTTTTTCAGGTCCCAAACTTCTAAGGATATTTTGATGCCCTAAAAAACATTGTTTGGCTATTCAGGGGGGGAAATGGTTGCTAATGGAAAGCATTTTTTCTAGTCAAAAGTTGTAAATATTAGATAGACCTTTCTAATAGGTTATTGAATGCCCCAAATAGAGATTGTATGCAAAATTTATAACCTTGGGAATTTGGTTCTCTAGCATTTTTTAATCCAAAATCCGACAGCATAGATGTCTGATTTTCGACATCATGTTGTCGATTATCCAAAAATTGTCTTCTTTTTTAAACGTCGCTTTCACTTTGACGGATATTCGATAGTAAAATCAACACATCATATATCCAACTTAGCCCTGTCAGATATCCAACACCTTCTCTTTTAATATTTTCATCGAATATCTAAGAAATTCCATTGTATAGAAGATCGAACATCTGACAAATTTCACTGAATATGATGTCGGATTTGAAGAATAAGTGTCCTCAGACACATAAATTTATTCATAAGGAAAATAGAAATTACTTCACATTCACAAGATTCTCTCTATTAAACTCATAGAGAAGAGATCTTGTTTATATAGCTCAATCCTAGAATAGAAAGTAGGAAGAAAACCAATCATATAATCACATGAAAATGATAGGTGTCATTTACAAAGAAGGGGTCCTATTCAAAGTCTAATTTCTCACTAAACTAATTTAATATTTAATATTAATCTAGAAAATACCTAGTGTATAAAACTTAGGATTAATAGGTCTAACATTCCCCCTTTTAATCCGAAAGTTTTATATTTACAAATGCAAATTTCATCTCCGAACTTAGTGAATTTTTATTCTACCAAGTCGCTTGGTAAAATATCTGAAGTTGGATCTTTCAAAAGCCTTCATATGTGCTTCAATGAAAAATCTTCCTGAGAAGCCATCAAATATGGATTTTTAATGGTTCATCTAAAATGAACTTGAAGAAAGTTGAAATTCTAGAGTGAATAGCTGCCATGTCTGGACATTCCCTTTCTTCTTGAAAATTCCATCATTCTCCAAGTGATTTAGATAGAAGAGGTTGGTGTCTTCTGCTAATTTTTCAACATATAGTATCACCATTATACAATTAGTGAATCACTAAAATGATCCCTAAATATTTCAACACTATTATGTGTCGATCAACATGCCAATGCACCATGTATTTGAGTCTGTCATCTTCTGACTTTTGTTATTTGTTTCCCATTTGGAAATTTGGGAGTTTTTCATCTATAGAATTTTGTTTCACATTTGAAAATTTGAATTCTATCATCTACAATATTTTTTCCATCTTCATAGTAGTGTATTGGAGTCCGCCATCTACAAAAAAATTTCCATATTCATAGTTTTGTTTCATAGTCTTCCATCTACAGAATTTTGTTGTCGAAACTTGAATAATGAAAACCATTATCAATATTCCCCCCTTTGTGAGCTGAAAGGTGAGAAGATACAGGTTTTCATGTGGGTTATCCTGAACCAATTCACTATTGTACTATTTTGATTTAAATATCCCCCCTTTGAAAAGAAATGTTGTTTTGTAAATGTACGCCCCCCCCTTTAAGATGCAAGAGAGTACCAATTAGATTTCAACTCAAAGTGGACATGTGGAAACATCCACATGTTATATCATCCTGTGAGGGCCATGCTCAAAATCTACGTAATAAGGGGACCACATGAGTTATACTCTATCAGGTACAAAAAAAAATATATGCTACAAGATGAGTCTTTACTCGAGATTGTACTCTTCAGTAATACTGATGTAATTTCTTGGTTGTTGATGTCCATTGCCAAGGATTGATCCACCCATAGTGAATCTTTAACCATGTAATCTTGTTTCTCTTGGAACATTTTTCTAATGCATGATTACATTTTCCACAATGTTGATAAGGATGGAGATCAAAACATTGATCTTCCATATGACCAACTCTTTGGAAATATTGGCACTTAACACTTTGAAGCTTAACTAGAACAGGTGAAGTTAAATTTTCATGAAAAAACACTGCACTCACAAATTGAATTGGTTTGGAGTAGTCTGGAATGTGAAAAGCAGATCATTTTAATATCCGAGTCCTATTGTATGCTTGTTGTTAATAATTTGTTCCCAAGGTCTGATGACGAGCTTGGAAAGAGTGTTCTGCATCGATTTTTTTGAATTCTGTGAAGTTTGATTCGTTGCATACTGTTGCATCATTGAAATGTTTTCTTCATTGAAATCAAAAGAAAACACTTGAATTATGGTTTCATCTTCATTGGATACTACTTTTGGATTTCTCCCACTGAATTTATGTTGCACTCTTTGTTGATCTGAAACATCATCATTATCATTATCATCATAGAGAGGATTGTTCTGAAAAAGAACTAGTTCGGAATGTAGTCGATGATGGAGTTGATTGAAATCATCATCTTCAAAATTGCTTATCAAGGATTCCTTCTCATCACTAGATAAATAATCATCAGTCATAGTATTTGTTTCACCAAGTTGTACTAGATCACAAGTAGCATAATTCATTTTCTTTTCAAGAAATTGTAGTTGAAGGAGTTTAATCACTTGCTCCTTCATTTCAAGTTGGTCTTGAATTTTAACAACTTGATTTTCCAAATTCTCTACATATTCTTGAAGTTATTTGATGTTTTGATTATCATTTTGTAATCAATTTCCTCCTTTACCCGTTGTCACAGTTGCTTGAACTTTCTCTCTTGCACTTGCTTGTTGTCATGCTCACTTGTATTTATGTCACACTTGCTTGCTTATATGCCAATTTTAGGGTGACATGCACAACCAATCATGTACCCAAAAATGTGTTTTTACAATGATCTTGTAACAATATTGATTTAGACTCAGAGAATGGAGAGTGTTAGGTTCAACTGAAAATGCACCCAATTACAAATTCAACTTGATTTGATTTCAAAAAAGACAAGTAAACTTACAAAAAAGAAGTATTTGTAAGTTACAATTAATATTGATCTTCAAATTTGAATTTGTTATCGATGCTTTGACTCCTTTATTACTTGATTGTGCATTGCAGGTTCTTAATCACATATGGTGAATATATATGGCTCCGATCCATCCATCCCAAAATAGAAAATAGGGCCATGCCATATTCCTTATTTTCAGCAACTCTTGGATCAACAACTGGATAATTCCATGGTGAGATAGTATGCCAGCAATCTTGTTTGGCTGGGATTTTACTTGGTGTGCCATCTTTCCCAAACTTGTGTGTAAGTAAAAGGGAAAATTGAGTGGGCTTTTACCTATGAAGTGGTTCATTATCTTGAAATGATATATCATGGCTCTGTTATATCTTCCTTCACAGGTTAGGTAAACCACAATGGCCTTCAGCAGTTGTTGCCACCTCTCTTCCAACCAGGATGATGGCACACTCTTCTTCCACACCATTCCTCTATGTTTAGGCTTTAGGTAAGACCTGAATTCTAAATATTTTGGTATGGTGGTCTCGAACCATTTTTCTCTAGTGAAAGGGATTTCAGTTACTCCAATGATCAGGGTTTCATCTATGTGAAATTCCTCATTGCCTATAACTACCTTTGAACCATCAAATGAGAGGGAAAATGCCTCAGCTACCTGCTAATGGGAGCCTTGTCTTTTTTCACAAAACTTGTAGCAGCCAACCTCTTGGAAGAGTTTACAGACCTCTGGATGTGCTTCTAAATAATTGATATCACCCAGCTCCTTCCTGAGAGCAGGTCCTCCCTTCTTCATCTTGATGAGTGCCTCTCCTAGGTACCTGCAAAATAATTCTTAGTTCTGTATACAGTGTGCTAGTAGGATGCTCCTTCAGATATGGTTTTACTGGTGGAGAGGAATGACAAGATCGAGAGTGAAATGTGCTGGAGTCCTTTGGCACTGATTAAGAGGGTTTGTTTTGTCATGATGGATGCTAATATCATAAGGTGATGGTAGCAACTGATCCTCTTGATCTCCTTTCCCAAGCAATCATATCACACATCAGCCTAGGTATTTGGTGGGCTTTTCACTATTTTTTTGGAAAGGTGGAAGGAGAATGAGGGTTTCAAATCCTATTAGTCCTTTTCCAGTTTTATAACAACCTATTTAACTCATTTACATGTGTGATTATGCAGGCTTGAGTCTTTTTGGTGGTTTTTCATTTCCTCCACTGATGGTTCATCTTGCTGACGAAGTTCAATTTGACTGTTTTCTAACCGTTTCCTCACTTTGCCTTTTTGGTGGTTAATAGCCCCCGAGAGTTTGTCTGCTAGCCGCCGAAAAGATGGATTTCGGTGGCTAATGAAGTGATACCTTTTTTGCCTAAGCCATTGAAACCATCATACCATCATCGCAATGAAATCCTGCTTTCGGCAAATAACGGCCTTGCCAAAAACCCGTTTAACTTCCAAAAACTTGTCCTTCCAGTGGCTAATGAGATGCCTGAGCTTTTTCCTAAGCCACCGAAAGCATTTCTTCCCCAATTCTCATCTTCCTACTTTTAGTGGTGTTGGCAAGCAACACCCTCTGGAGAAATTTTAACATAAGAAATTCCAAATGTGCCATTCGAAATAAATCTTATGAACGATATTCGATATCATAACTTGAATCAATACTCATCTATAGATATTTTAGGAGTGCCCTCAGAATCTTTGATTCTGAAGGCACTCCCAATAGAAGCTAAATCGATCGATTGATTTAGAGAGATCACCATCAGTTTATGTTGAATTTGAATCTCTTGGTTTTAACCCCTCATTTCTTTGGATCATTCGGAAAATTATAATCCCGAAGGTTAGTAGCTCCTAATTTCACACCATTTATCACTCATGCATATTAGAGGCCAAATGAACTTATTATATCAGTGATTTTTGGCTATTAATCCAAGCAAGTGATTACATGCTATGATACTTGTTTCTTTTTAACTCATATAGGAGGTCTAACAGGATTCTCCACTTCTAAAATGGCTATTTCATCATGTTTAGCATAGGGATGAAAGTGTATTTAAATTTAAGTTTCATATTTTTTACCTTATTATACACTCATCCTTATTGTGAGATTTGTACTTTTGGAAGTGAGGTAGTATTAAAGTTTGTCATAAGGCGTTAAGATGATTTTCAAAGTTTCGATGTGGTTTTGGTTACATTATCAAATTAATTCCTTGTTATTATAATACCACACCCTGATTCTAATTATATCAATTATATTCTTATTTAGTTACTGTTAATATTCGATGATGAAGGGTTAGGATATTATAACCATCAAACTATGCTTCAAAACAATGAGTCTCTAGGATGTCATTTCATTATGAAGAATGTAAATCAGTGCTATCATTGAAATTGAGTTTTGAGATCCACGTAATTTAAGGGTTTGCCATTTGTCGATTCACTATCATGCAAATATCACACTTAATCCGTCACTCACTTGATGTCTCTGCAGATCATTATAGTGTGGTAAGCATCCTCCAAATCTCATTAACCTGTCAACTCAAGAGTATGATGATTCCTCTGAAAAACTTACAATTCCTCGGTGAAATAAGGCAGTTCGTAATGTTAACTGATATGTGTGGATTCTGGATGAACCAGCTGTGTGTTTTAGTTTGGTTCTTGAAAACCCTGAAAGTCCTTGTAATCACCACCATGGCCCCTGTTTCCAAGTTTGAACTCATAGGCGATGAGTATTTGGATGCTTCCCCTGAGTGCCGCAAGGTAATATGTAGGGTTGGGTGGCTAGGATTTTTACAAAAGTTCTCTGTCCACCACGTAGCAACTTCCAAGGCGTTTGCTGCATCGTTTGATGGATACAAAGCACAGGTGGGGAATGTTGAATTGAGACTGACAAAAGAATTTGTTTCTCAGGCTTTAGTTTTACCATGGATCAGTGAACGTTGGTACAAGGGTAAGCATGTAAAAAATGGTGACTGGAAGGAATTCCTCACACCAACACACCAACAAACAAGGTATAAATCTGGTTTTCATTCTAAACTGCTCATGAAGAAATGGTGTGCTTTGCTTGAACTGATCATAAGGTATGTTACTTGTGAGTGTAGGCTCTCTTAAACCCAATTCTATCACCTCCGGCTATTAATGATTTTTAAGGGCCGTCCAGTGAACATGCCATACTATTTCTTGAATAATCTACACAAGATGGCCTGCACTTATCAAATTAACGTAGGAGATAATGAAAGGATTCTTTTTCATCATAGGTTGATTAAAATACTCCTGTCACACTGGCTAGGAGAATTAGGAGATACATGGGAATCGTTACTCATGCATAATGGTTTCAGGGAAAATGAAGAGTGGCCCAGACGAAGGCTCAAAACTAGGAAAAGGCGCATCAAAACTGAACAAGTTGAACCTAAGTTAAAAGACTCTGGTTCTCAAGGTAATATGGACAATTAAGCATCTGGACCTAGTCGAATCCAAAGTGCAAGTGATGTTAAAGTTGAGATTGAGACAAACCCTGAGGTTCCTGTTGATAATCCTCAAACTCGAGTGAGAAAACTGGCAATCACAATACCCTGTCAAAATCAGATTTTTCCTTGTTCATAAGCTAATATTAGTCAAAAACCAGTTGAAGACCAAATTAGTAGAATTTTGAATAATCAGACAATTCATAGGATGACTCGTAGTATGACAGTTGCCCTTTTTTCCAGAAGAGACTTGAGCATTGGCAATACCCCTATTATTGAAGTAAGTGACTCCTTGGAACCTCGTCACAATCCAATCCCCATTGGCCCAACCTGTATGGATTTGAAATATGTGTCTCCCTTCAGAAATGATGTTGTTGATAGTCAACAAATGAATCGTGAATGTGATATGGATCAGGAAATTGATCAGAGGCATTACAGAGTCGAGGAGGATAGAGGAGGGTTGAATGTAGGATCAGAGAAACAAATTAATAAAAACCATTATGCTGAGGTTATCTCATCTCTAGAAACTGACTTGAAGGAGGCTGAGGTTATCAAGACATTTGCTATGGATGAAGTTGCAGGTTTGAAAACTGATTCATCTTCTTGGATTGAGAAATGGAGTCTTCTGAGGGAAAAGAAGCTTAAGTATAAAACTCAAATTAAAAATCTTCTATTGAGGAATCGAAGGTTGATAAAACAGAATAGGATCGCTGAATTTAGGGTTGTTAGATCTAAAGCTAAGCTAGATGAGGTGAGGAGAAATGGATCAATTCAACTTGCTGTCGAATCAGATTTTAAAATCTGACAGTTTTGATTTTTGTAATAAATTCCAATTTTGGTCTTATGGTTTTAAACCTTCAATCATCTATGTAGATGATTCCAAAATTAGTCTCTATAGGTCAGTAATATCTTGGTCTTTGTCGTTTTTTCTTCTTAGTGCAAAGTTTTATTATTTAATGAGGATATCTGCAGAATTGAAATTTTGTAGACATCCTGTACATTTCTATGTGATTATTATTTGCACTTTCCTAAAAAAATATGTTTGAAATTGTTAGGTATTAATGACTACATGACATGCCGCTAGATGCTGTGTTGGTTTTTTTGGTTTCAACTGAAGGTTGTTTCGAAGATGCAACTGAATGTTGGTTTTGCTGTTCCTGCGCTCCTGTTTCTGAAAATTATCAGTATGGGTTATCAAATGTAGGGATGACATGTTCTAGGGATAATGACACTGGATTTATCCAGTAAGTTACTTATTTCTTTGCACATTATTCCCTCCATGGCAGTTACACAACGACGTTCCTATGATCCTGGTCTTTTTGTTGTCCTATATTTGGATAAAACCCATGTATCATCATGAAAATAGGAGCATTAGTTAATTAGTTGTTATTTTAGTTCCCTTTATAAACAAGTTTCAAACATGAGTAAAGGGTTCAATTTCTAAGACTTATGGAGAACTGATGTTTTACAGTCTCATATTTCATTTTGTGGTGTTGGTATTTTTGGAACTTCTTCTGAAGGTTTCTTGATGCTACAGAATACTGATGACCTTAGCTAAGTCTTTCAGTTATTTTATACTGTGCTAATGATGTTTCTCTTTTGTTAAATTTCATTTTTCATATATATGTATATCGTCATATTACATGTGAAATCATTCTTTCATGGATCTCGAATGATTACATTGTCTTGAAATGTGAATGATTTGTTGTTATGTTGAAAGTGAGTGAGTTTATTCATGATTTTTCAATTGATTATGAAACTGTGTTACATGATTATTAACTATGTAAGCTGAGCTTTTTCTGTCTTCATGTTAGTATGTGATTGTATCTACTATGTTTCAAGACTGTGTTAGATTTATTTGATAACAGGTTTTATTTTTCTGTCTAATTTATGTTGTAATGAATCTTGTTGTGAGTTAATTTAGATTTAGTTCTATTAATTGTATACTTTTCTGACAATGCAGAATCATAGATCACTTTATACATTGGGACATGTTATCCAATCAACATTTCATGCTCTCAGCTGAGATAGTTAGCTTTCATTTAGGTCATTATAGGATAGAATTAGGAGCTACTATTTTTAGTACTTAGTTTAAGATAGTCTTCATCATTAGTTAGTCTTTAGGTTGAATCTCTCTGAGTTGTCAAACGATTTGGTTAAGTAAATATTACCACATATACCTAAGGAGACTCTCTATTTTGAGAGCACATTATACAGGCAGCAGGGCCTTGATCCTGTGAGAGACAGCCACTCCAAACATATACAAGACTGCAGTAAGTCGAGTGTGTGGGTTGTCTTTTCGTTGTTGGCTTAGGTCAGTATTTTCAGCCAACAAATGGTGCTAGAAGTAGGGCCTGAGCTTAAAGCTTAATGGCTGATCGATCACATAACGCTCCTACCAGCAATCAACCTTCTCCCCCCCTCACGAGTTTTGGAATATTGTCTACCCCGGTCTCTACATCACAACCCAAAGTTGTAAACACTCCCTTTTTAGATGCAGTTAGGACCATTATTGAAAGGGACCCAACTGTCTCATGAATTTACCCAGAGTAGATAAATCAAACCTTAGAGGAATCCTGTAGAATTTTAACTAGAGCCTATTCTCGCCAAATAGGGATCCCTCGGATCAATTTTGGTTTGCCAAGCAGAGCTCATTTTCAAACCTTGGCAGTGACTGAGTCAGTTGTCGATCCAATTGGAGAAGACCCTCTTAAACCATTAAGAGGGTCTCTTGATTATCATCTTAGTGATCTTTTGATAGGAGTGGCTAGTCATAACACTTTTCGATGATTGTTGTCTGCAGGTGGATCTGATCTACCTCCTTCACCTCCTGAATCACCACCTGATAGCCCCCGTGACCATAACAACGAGTCTTCGTCAAACCAAAAATATGATCTAGACATGGGTGATCGTGATCAAAGTAACCATGATGCTAATAGACCATGGTTATGACGCGGTGCTATTGTTGTGCCTGGACTACAGCATAATCTACCTAAACACCCTGACAAACTGCTACCTAAGTTTGACCCAGATGATAAGGGCCTGGCTGAAAATCATATTGACAAATTCATCCTGGCTATTCAGACTATGAATGTTTAGCATGAAGATGTGGTATGTCGACTATTTCCTTTAACTTTTGAAGGAAAAGTTGTAGTTTGGTATTTTTCCCTAACTCAAGGATCCATAACTAATTGGATTGATTTTAGTCAGGCATTCCTAAACAAGTTTGGTGAAGATAAAACCCCTGTTGTGTTAGCTCTAGAATTGGATAGAATCAAGATGGAGAGAAAAGACAAGATAAAATATTTCAATCAATGTTTCCTTACTCTCTTGAATAAGATACCAGTATCCTCCCAACCTCCAGAAGATATCATAATCGAGAATTATGCTTTAGCATTACCTAAATACCTGGGTATGTTTGTGAAACAAGCGGGTAAAATCACGTTAGTTGAAACCTTCAAAGAAGCAATTAAGGTTGAAAATAATTCGTTGGCGTTTGAACTAGAAAATAATGGCAAAACTGATGGTTCTCTTTGTAAACGCAACGAAGGTTATGTAAAAACCAACATGGATAAAAAGGATGCTCCTGCATTTGATGTAGAAAAATTACAACAAGCAACTAGGTCTCTCATGAATGAAGTAGTGATACTGAAAAGGAATAATGGGGAAGGTACTTCAAATAGAGTGAATTTTAAAACCCCATACCGACCATATACATCACCAAATGCTAGGAAAAACACCCCTCCTGACATATCAACTAATGAAGAAGTTTTTAATACTATAAGGGTTGTTTATGCCTTACCTAATACTTCAATCGATCAGGAGTCGGATGAAGATCGTGAACCTGAGCAACCTGAAACCAAAGAGGAAGCTAATGAGGATCCCCTCCCATTTAATTGCCATTTATAGGATAGTTCAGCCAAAGAGGGAGAGTCTAATGATCATTCTGTCTTTGTCAACCAACACCACCATAATACAAGAAGTAAAGGGCCTGTAGATTCGCATCCATCATCATCACCTAAGAACAGTTCCCAACATTCAAATCAGTAGCCTGTGACTCAAGGTATAGATCTCCAATATGACATCATAGAAGATCTCAAGAAACAGAGGGAAAATATCAGTATGTTTGATTTATTGAAAATTTACCCTGTGCCTGGGGGTTCAATACTTTCAAACTTAACGACTTCATCAAACTATAAAATGAAAAATTATCCCTCTATACCTTCAATCAATAAACTTGATCCTTCAACCAGTAAAATGGCAGTTGGTTTTAATAGTAATATCAAAACAGTAGCTGATAAAGATGCACCGATAGGTAAGAACTCCAAATCTACAACTCCTCCCTTTATACTAACATTTGAAATCTTCAATCAGAATGTTCATAACTATATGATCGATTCCAGAGCTTCATAAAACATTATTCCCTATTCAATCTGTAAGAAGCTGAATGCCAAACCCACTCCTTGTGAAATTCAAATCAGCCAGTTAGATCGATCTAAGGTGAAAATTGTAGGAGAATTAAAAGGAGTAATGATCAAAATGGCTACTGATCCAAAGATATTCTAGGTTATTGATGTAGTGGTAGCAGACATACTGGATGTTTATGGATCGTTCTTGAGTCGTGATTGGTCTCAAGCCTTAAAAGGATATTTTTTAACCGATTGGTCACACTTGTGGTTACCTAAAAATGGGTGACCAAATCAGATCAGGATTGACAGGGAGAGGTACATGAAACACACAGTGATGGAGATTAACTCTCCCAATGAACCAGTCTTGTTTAGTGATTCTATTTTGGGAAACTATGGATACGATTCCAATTTGGGAAGTTTTCCTACATTTAAATCTACATTTACACTATAAATAAATCAGAAATTTTACATTGTGATTTTCAGGAAGTTGCTCCCAATTTGATTAACGCTTTGAATAATGTAAATGATGTAATTAGTTTTGTTGATAATCCTTGGCATCTGTATTTTGACGGTTCTCGATCCAAGGAAGGTGCAGGAGTAGGCTGCATGATCCTAGACCCCGCAAGAAACAAATTCATGATATCTTGTAGGCTGGCATTTCTTTGCAAAAATAACACAGCTGAATATGAGGCCCTCATCCAAGGACTCAAGAAGGCATTGGACTTAAATGTTAAGGTTCTGGTTGCATTCGGCGAGTCTGAAATTATTGTTCGACAAGTCCGCAATTCCATTCATTGCTTATCTAATCATTTGTAAAGTTATAAGAAAGAGGTATGGAATTTAATTTTAGCGCTTGATGGCTTTAATATCGAATCCATTCCTCGATTTCAGAATACAGAAGTTGGCCTTTTGGCAAATGTAGCTTCACGACTCATCCCCGCAGAAAATTTTTCTCCAAATGTTTTTTCTATTGAATTATTGTTTAGACCGTCGATCCCTAATAACATCACTAATTGGCGTGTTTTTAATGATGATTTGTAGATCATTGCCTTCTTAATAGGAGAAGATGATTTTAAGGAATCAACAATTGACGAGATCACACATGACGAAAATTTGCACAATTCTCAATAATCCATCCAGCTCAGTCGGTTGACCAATCTTTTGAGCTGGTAAATTCGATCCCTACCTCAGTCCTTAGGCTCAAAAAAATTTATGACCTGCATGATAAGTTCAAGGGAGTGCCTAATTGCAAGACAAACAATTCCAACATGCGTTATGAAACCATAAATTTAGGCATAGAAGATAGTCCTCAAAATATTAATTTAGGATCAGACTGCACCCCAAATGAAAAAAAAAGCCTTTCTGAAACTGTTTAGTGAATTCAAGGATGTATTTGCATGGTCCTATGATTATTTGAAGACTTTTGATACCCAGATCATACAACACGTAATCCTTATGAAATCTCAGTCAAAACCATTCCAGCAGAAACTAAGGAAAATGCACCCTGCCTTAGAACCAACAGTAAAGAAAGAATTGAATAAATTGCTTACTGCTCAGATCATATTTCTTGTACACCATACACAGTGGGTGGTGAACCTTGTCCCTGCTAGGAAGAAAAATGGAGATATTCGATTATGTGTAGATTTTTGAAACTTAAACTGATCATCAGAGAAGGACAACTATCCTATCCCACCCATGGAACAAATCCTCCAGAAGGTGTCAGGTGCTCAGATGTTGTCTTTATTAGATGGTTTTTCTGGGTACAATCAGGTTCTAGTCTCTCCTACAGACCAGCTGAAACCCACCTTTAGGACCCCTTGGGGAAACTATTCCTATAGGAAGATTCCCTTCAGATTGATAAACACTGGGGCTACATTCCAAAGGGAAATGGACACTGCTTTCAGAGGTCTGATAAATTACTCTGTCATTGTCTATTTGGATGACGTCACTGTGTTTTCCAAAAACAGACCTGACCACATTTCACACTTACGTAAAGTGCTTGAACGTTGCAGAAAGTTTGGTATTTCCCTTAACCCTAGAAACAAAATATTTGTAGTAACTGAGGGAATTTTGCTAGGGTTTGTAGTGTCAAAAGAGGGGATCATGATTGATCCAGAAATAACATAGGCTATCTCTAGGATTCATTTTCCTGCTACTAAGAAATCCATGCAATCCTTCATGGGAAAGATAAATTTTGTAAGGAGATTTGTTCCAAGTTTTTCTGAAATCGTACGCCCACTGCAGAATATGATTAAGAAAGACAGTAGTTTTTCATGGGGGGATATAGAAAAAGAGTCATTTATCAGAATTAGAGAGGCCATAGCTGAGGCACCTGCACTTGTGAGTCCTGACTTTAAGAAAGACTTTATTCTTTATACTTTTGCATCTGACATATCTTATGCAGTTGTTCTTACTCAGAAGAACCAACAGGGGGATGAAGTGCCTATCTCCTTCATGAGATCGAATTTAAAAGGAGCTGAACTGAACTACCATGAAGTGGATAAACAGGCTTTTGTTGTGCTCAAAGTAGTAAAACATTTTCGCCCTTATCTCCTTAAATCGAAAACCAAGGTAATTGTTCCATTCTCTGCCGTAAGAAATTTGCTAGTACAAAAAGACCTTGGAGAAAAAAGGGCACATTGGATGGCTGCTCTTCAAGAGTATGCCCTAGAGATCAAAACCTCTCAAGTCGTACATGGTTTGGGGTTTTGTAAACTAGCCACTGAATCAGCACATCTTCCTGCTGACTAGAATGGCATACCTTTAGATGACACCTTGGTCCAAAAGGAGGTTTGTTTTATCCCAGATCCGACTGGTTCATGGTACACTGATATTCGAACTTATCTTGAAACTGGAAGTGCTCCAGACCATTTGGACCCAAAGAAGAAAAGAGCAGTAATACTAAAATCAGCACCCTATCAATTGGTAAATAATGTGCTTTTTAGGAAAAATGCAGATGGAGTTTTGCTTTGTTGTTTAGAAAAGGAGGAATCTATTTTATTTTTAACACAACTGCATGATGGGCCTGCTGGTGGTCACTTCGGTGGTGATACTACTGCTCATAAAACTCTAAGAGATGGTTATTTTTGGCCAACTCTATTTAAAGATGCCCATGCTTTCGTTAGAAGGTGCCAAGATTGCCAAACTGCAGCAGGCAGAGTTAGAAAACCAGTGTTTCCTTTACAGCCTGTGGTCATGGATAGGCCTTTCCAATAGTGGGGAATCGATATCGTTGGACCAGTAAATCCCTCCTCCTCTCTTCAACATAAGTACATCATAACAGCCAGTGACTATTTTACTTGATGGTCTGAAGGGGAACAACTACGAGTGGTTAATACAAATCAGGTATTGCAGTTTCTTGAAACTAACATAATTACCAGATTTGGAGTGCTTGAATATCTCGTGTTTGATAATGCATCTTATTTTTCTTATGGAGAATTAACTGAATTTGCATTAGAAAAAGGAATCAGAATCAGATATCCGGCTAACAATTACCCACAAGGAAATGGCCTTGCTGAATCAACTAATAAGAAATTGCTGAAAATCCTGAAGAGATCCATAGATGAGCATCATAGGAATTGGCATACTGTTCTGTATCAAGCCCTCTGGGCTGATAGGGTTACCCCAAAATCATCTATTGGTAACTCTCCCTTCTTTTTGGTATATGGAGTGGATGTTATTCTTCCCCCAAATTTTTTTTTGCCTTCATTACAGCTTGCACGAGCTGTATAAGAAACTGAGTGTTCAGCCATTGAATAAAGAATCAATATGCTTTTGAAATTAGAAGAAGAACGAGAAAATGCTAAGAGACATTTTGCGAAACACCAGCAAATTGTTAAGTCATGGTTTGATCATGGCTCATCCTCAAATAGGGAGTTGCAAGTAGATGATCTGGTTTTGAAATGGGACAAAGCACATGAATATAAAGGGGAGCATACTAAATTCCAACGTCTTTGGTTAGGTCCATAGGTGATAGCAAAAAATCTTGGTCCTAATACTTTTTGTTTGCAGAATTTGCAAGGACAGCTCGATACCCTCCCAGTAAATGGGCATATCCTTAAAAGGTACTTTAAGTAATCTCACATCATTGAGTCATTTTCATTGTATATTCCCATTGTCTACATCTTTGTACATATTTTTGGTTACATTCTGATTTCTGGACTGGTTAGAGTTTTCGATCCTAGGCTTGATGATTATTTTCTTTTCTGTCGTCATCATGTTTACTTACTGTAAATTTTAGATGACAGGTCATGAAAATAGTTCAATCCTTCCAAATAATTCACTGTACATAAGATTGCATATCTGCCTCTGTAAGTAGTTGCTTTATTTGACACATCTTCTACCCTGTCTTTCAGAATTTAGCATGAAGCATTTTGCATGGTCTTAAGGAAGAGCTTGATGGTGAAATATGTTAAGCCAGAATGACTGAAATACATATCAGATCATAATCGTTGATGGTGGTTGGAATATCCGATGTTTCATAAGTGATCTATTTTCAAACCAGAAGAAGTTTTAACCTCTACAAGTTTCTCTTAGAAATCCTTGACTGTTATATCTGGGTGCCTTCCTATAAACCAATATCTCAGGGGATCTATTTACTGATTCCAATGAACGTATACTAAGCCTGAAGATTTTTTGAAGATATCTAGTCATCTTTAAGCTGTCTTCAGAAGTCTGTGGTTTAATCCCTCATTTTTGTGAATACATCTGGTGATTCAGCGAGGGCATTACTCTTGAACTCAAAGTAAATATGAAAGAGGTTAATCAGGAAACAAGAGGTCTCATCAAGAGTCAGTCTGTTTATGATCATAGGTTATATTGGAATGACGTTGTTAAAAATTTGGTTACCAAGCCAATGACAACAACTCTCAGTCGAACAAATGGAGAGACAAGAGGTCTCATCACGAGCTAACCTAATCAGTTTTTGATAGGATTGTTGAATAAAGCTATAATTATTTGGTCACCAAGCTAAGATAGTATTCCTGATTAATTCTTTTATATTTACCCCTGTGTATATGATTTGTATATATACTAACAAAAAAAAATGGAGAGTATTGTCTTTTGTTTTGCTTAAATGAGGAGAAAGTCAGCTGATGTTCTAAAGAAAGCCACATCTATACTGGTATTGGCTAACCTGTCTTTGGTCTTATAGATCTACGTTGGAATTAAGTCCTTTTACTTCACACCTACCTAAGGTTGAATGAGGCCAGGAACACCCAGATAACAGCAATAGGATTGTTTTGAGAAATCTATGGAGGCCTGATTATATGTTTCGATTGGTTTGGATCTGGAATCATTTAAGCAGATATTTGATGCTTATGGACATCAATTTTTTATTATCTGAAGTGTGAATGTTTTTTTCGCAGAGATAACTGGTTCGGTCCCAGCATGTCACCAATTGTTGGCAAGCAACACCCTCTGGAGCAATTTGAACATAAGAAATTCCAAATGTGCCATTTGAAATAAATCTTATGAATGATCTTTGATATCATAACATGAATCAATGCTCATCTATAGATAATTTAGGAGTGCCCTCAGAATCTTTGATTCTAAAGGCACTCCCAATATAATCTGAATCAATTGATTGATTCAGAGATATTAGCATCAGTTTATGTCGAATTTGAATCTCTTGGTTTTAACCCCTCATTTCTTTTGATCATCTGGAAAATTATAATCCCGAAGTTTAGTAGCTCCTAATTTCAGACCATTTATCACTCATGCATATTCGAGGCCAAATAAATTTATTATATCAGTTATTTTTGGCCATTAATCCAAGAAAGTGATTACATGCTATGATACTTGTTTCTTTTTAACTCATATAGGAGGTCTAACAGGCTTCTCCACTTCTCAAATGGCTATTTCATCATGTTTAGCATAGGGATGAAAGTGTATTTAAATTTAAGTTTCGTATTTTTACCTTATTATACACTCATCCTTATTACAAGATTAGTATTTTTGGAAGTGAGGCAGTATTAAAGTTTGTCATAAGGGGTTCAGATGATTTTCAAAGTTTCAATGTGGTTTTGGTTACATTATCAAATTATCTCCTTGTTATTATAATACCACACCCTGATTCTAATTATATCAATTATGTTCTTATTTAGTTACTGTTAATATTCGATGATGAAGGGTTAGGGTATTATAACCATCAAACTATGCTTTGAAACAATGAGTCTCCAGGCTATCACGTCATTATGAAGAATATAAATCAGTGCTATCATTGAAATTGAGTTTTGAGATCCATGTAACTTAAGGGTTTTCCATCTGTCTATTCGCTATCATGCAAATATCACACTTAATCCGTCACTCGCTTGATGTCTCTGTAGATCATTATATTGTGGTAAGCATCCTCCAAATCCCATTAACCTGTCAACTCAAGAGTATGATGATTCCCCCGGAAAACTTACAATTCCTTGATGAAATAAGGCAGTTCGTAATGTTAACTGATATGTGTGGATTCTGGATGAAACAACTGTGTGTTTTTTAGTTTGGTTCTTGAAAACCCTAAAATTCCTTGTAATCGTCACCATGACCCCTGTTTCCAGGTTCGAACTCATAAGCGATGAGTATTTGGACGCTGCACCTGAGTGTCGCGAGGTAATACGTAGGGTTGGGTGTCTAGGACTTTTACAGAAGTTCACTGGCCACAACGTAGCAACTTCCAAGGTGTTTACCGTATAGTTTGATGGATACAAAGCACAGGTGGGGAATTTTGAATTGAAACTGACATAAGAGTTTGTTTCTTAGGCTATAGGCTTACCACGGATCAGTGAACGCTGGTACAAGGGTAAGCATGTAAAAAATGACGAATGGAAGGAGTTCCTCACACCAACACACCGAAAAACAAAGTATAAATCTGGTTTTCCTTCTAGACTGCTCATGAATAAATGGCGTGCTTTGCTCAAGCCGATCATAAGGTATGTTACCTGTGAGGCTAGGCTCTCTCAAACCCAATTCTATCACCTCTGACTGTTAATGATTTTTAAGGGTCGTCCAGTGAACATGCCATACTATTTCTTGAATAGTCCGCACAAGATGGCCTGCACTTATCAAATTAACGTAGGGGATAAGGAAAGGAGTCTTTTTCATCACGGGTTTATTAAAATACTCATGTCACACCGGCTAGGAGAATTAGGAGATACCTGGTAATCGTTCCTCATGGGTAATGGTTTCAAGGAAAACAAAGAGCGGCCTAGACGAAGGCTCAAAACTAGGAAAAGACGCATCAAAACTGAACAAGTTGAGCCTAAGTTAGAAGACTCTGGTTCTCAGGGAAATATGGACAATGAAGCATCTGGACCTAGTCGAATCCAAAGTGCCAGTGATGTTAAAGTTGAGACTAAGACAAACCCTGAGGTTCCTGTTGATAATCATCAAACTCGAGTGAGAAGACCGGCAATCACAATACCCTGTCAAAATGAGATTTTTCCTTGTTCACAGCCTAATATTAGTCAGAAACCAGTTGAAGACCAAATTAATAGAATTTTGAGTAATCGGGCTATTCGTAGGATGACTCGTAGTATGACAGCTGCCCTTTTTTCTAGAAGAGAACTGAGCATTGGTGATACCCCTGTTATTGAAGTAAGTGAATCCTAGAAACCTCATCGCAATCCAGTCCCCATTGGCCCAACCTTTATGGATTTGAAATATGTGTCTGCCTCCAGAAATGATGTTGTTGACAGTCAACAAATGAATCATGAATGTGATATGGATCAGGAAATTGATCAGAGGCCTTACAGAGTCGAGGAGGACAGAGGAGGGTTAAATGTAGGATCAGAGAAACAAATTAATAAAAAAATTTATGCTCAGGTTATCTCATCTCTAGAAACTGACTTGAAGGAGGCAGAAGTTATCAAGACATTTACTACGGATGAAGTTGTAGGTCTGAAAACTGATTCAGCTTCTTGGATTGAGAAATGGAGTCTTCTGAGGGAAAAGAAGCTTAAGTATAAAACTCATATTAAAAAGCTTCTATTGAGGAATCAAATGTTGATAAAACATAATAGGATCATTGAATTCAGGGCTGTTAGATCTAAATCTAAGCTAAATGAGGCGAGGAGAAATGGATCAATTCGACTTGCTGTCGAATCAGCTCTTAAAATCTGACAGTTTTGTTTTTTGTAATAAATTCCAATTTTGGTCTTATGGTTTTAAATATTCAATCATGTATGTAGATGATTCCAAAATTAGTCTCTACAGGTCAGTAATATCTTGGTCTTTGTCATTTTTTCTTCTTAGTGCAAAGTTTTATTATTTAATGAGGATATCAACAGAATTGAAATTCTGCAGACATCCTATACATTTCTATGTGATTATTATTTGCACTTTCCTAACAAATTTTGTTTGAAATTGTTAGGTATTAATTACTACGTGACATGGAGCTAGATGTTGTGTTGTTTTTGTGGTTTCAACTGAAGGTTGTTTCGAAGATGCAACTGAGTGTTGGTTTTGCTGTTCCTACGCTCCTATTTCTGAACATTATCGGTATGGGTTATCGAATGTAGGGATGACATGTTCTAGGGATAATGACACTGGATTTATCCAATAAGTTACCTCGTTCTTTGCACGTTATTCCCTCCATGGCGGTTACACAACGACATTCCTATGATCCTGGTCTTTTCGTTGTCCTATATTTGGATAAAACCCATATATCATCATGAAAATAGGAGCATTAGTTAATTAGTTGGTATTTTAGTTCCCTTTATAAACAAGTTTCAAACATGAGTAAAGGGTTCAATTTCTAAGACTTATGGAGAATTAATATTTTCAATTTCATATAACATTCTGTTGTGCTGGTGTTTTCTGGAACTTCTTCTGAAGATCACTTGATGCTACAAGATAGTGAAGACCTTAGCTAAGTCTTCAAGTTTTTTTATGTTGTGTTAATGATGGTTCTCCTTTGTTAAATTTCACTTTCATATATATATATATATATATATATATATATATATATATATATATCGTCATATTATATGTGAAATCATTCTTTCATGGATCTTGAATGATTACATTGTCTTGAAATGTGAACAATTTGTTGTTATGTTGAAAGTGAGTGAGTTTCTTCATGATTTTTCAATTGATTATTAAACCGTGTTACATGAATTATTAACTGTGTAAGCTGACCTTGTTCTATCTTCGTGTTAGTATGTGATTGTATCTACTATGTTTCAAGACTGTGTTAGATTTATTTGATAACAGGTTTTATTTTTCTATATAAATTATCTTGTAATGAGATATCATCTTGTTGTGAGTTAATTTAGATTTAGTTCTGTTAATGGTAGACTTTTCTGACAATGCAAAATTATAGATCACTTTATACATTGGGACCTGTTGTCAAGTCAACATTTCATGCTCTCAGCTGAGATAGTTAGCTTGCATTTAGGTCATTATAAGATAGAATTAGGAGCTACTATTTTTAGTACTTAGTTTAAGATAGTCTTCAACATTAGTTAGTCTTTAGGTTGAATCTCTCTGAGTTGTTAGAAGATTTGGTTAAGTAAATATTGCCACATATACCTAAGGAGACTCTCTATTTTGAGAGCACATTATATAGGTAGCAGGGCCTTGATCATGTGAGAGATAGTCACTCCAAACATATACAAGACTACAGTAATTTGAGTGTGTGGGTTGTCTTTCCGTTGTTGTCTTAGGTCAGTATTTTCGGCCAACAGGTGGTTAAAATCTGCGTTGGATTGTTCGATAAGCTGCTGAAAGCATCACTTTTCGGTGGCTAATGAGTTTTTTCGAGTCTTTCCTAAGCCACCGAAACCACCTTTACTAATATCGCTTGCTGCTTTCTTTCGGCGGTTAACATGCCTCCTGGTCTCCTCCGTAAGCTACTAAAAGCAACACTTTTCGGTGGCTAATGAGTCATTTGAAATCTCTCCTAAGCCACCAAAAGTGTTGATTTGATTCTACTTTCTCGAGCCTCTTTCGGTGGTTTACCTTTATCCCTCGTTCAATCATTAGCTATCAAAACATAGCCTTTCGGTGGCTAATGAGCTATTAAAATCCTCGCCTAAGCCAACGAAAGCTATAACTTTCAAAATTTTCAACCATATAAAAAACAGAGACTTTCAATTTGTCAGTCATACTCAAATCTTTCATTACATGAATCCAATTCTTCATACTTATCACAATAAATTTATTTTGGGAGATGACATCTGGCTCCTACTTAGGGATGGGAACCTCCCAGTGAAGTCCCAAGAATCCCATACCAAAATTCCTTTCCCTAAAAGCAACTAAAACTTAACACTATCATTTACTATTCCATTGGGCATGGAGTCTATTTTGTAAGCAAAAACAACCTACTATCTACTAATTTACAATAACAAGGCCTTGGAGCCTCAAATAAAGTAAAGTTTCAGAAAATGCCCATTCACTGGGCCATCAAATACCTCTTCCCCTTCCAGATTCTGCAATTTGAAGGTGTTATTCTTATGTACCTAAGCTATCACAAAAGGGCCAACCCACAAAGAATCAAACTTTCCATGTTTTCCCTTGTCCTGTATGACAGCATCCCACTTTAGGACCCAATCTCCAACCTGAAAGTTGTCTACCTTTGCTCTTTTGTCAAACATGCCCTTTATCCTCTGTTGATGGGATTCTGTTTTTCCTATCACTTGCTCTTGATTTGTTGCAGCTCCACCAAGTCCATCATCCTCCTCACCATATCAATTGGTTCATCTTCCTCTTCCTGAAAGAGTTTTTCCACTGGCAGAATGAGCTTAATAGGAAAAATGGTCTCAGTACCATAAACTAACTTGAATGGAGAATAGGTCTTTTGTATTTTACCCTATCATCCCATAAAGCAAATTTGAGCTTAGAATCTCAGCTTTTCTGATTTGTCTCTAGTAGTTTCCTGATGATCCTGACTAGGCCTTTGTTAGATGACTTAGCCAGGCCATTGCTTTGAGGATAATATGATGTGGAATGCACCAGTTGAATTCCCATTGACTCACACATTTTAACTAATGCCCCTGCCTTGAAAGCAAGTGCATTATCAGTTACTAACCTTACTGGGTAGCCAAAATTGCTAAAGATATTCTCATACAAAAATCTCATGATGACCTGATGAGTGGCATTCCTGGTGGGCACTGCCTCTATCCATTTGGTAAAGTAGTCTATGGCTACTAGGATCCATTTATGCTTCCCACTAGAAGATGGATTTATTTCACCTATGAAATCCAGACCGCATTGCTAGAAATGCCCATTCACTACAATAGGCCTAAGGGGCAAGGATTTGAGCTACTGCTTCCCTATAAATGTTTGGTACTAGTCACAAGCCCTTACAAAAGTACATACATCAGCAAAAAGGATTGGCCAATAGTATCCTACTCTTAGGATCTTGTGGGATGTGGTTTTCCAATAATGGTGGCCCCCACATGTGCTAGAATGAAAGTGATGCATGACCTAATCTGCTTCTTCCTTATCTAGACATCTCAACAAAATTCCATATTGATCTTTCCAGTACAGCAGTTTGTCAATTATGCAAAACTTAATAGATTTTAACTCAAGATCCCATGCTTGATTAGGAGTGATATCAGGAGGAACTTCTAATTTTTGCAAGAATTGAATAATACCTGAGTACCATTCATAGGAGGACAGGTTTTCAGCTACTAGTGGAATGTCATTCTGATCTTAGTCTACTTCTACTGCTAACACAATCTGCACTCTTGCTGATTTGACATCGGTGAATTTTATCTCCATTAGTTCACAATTTTCTTTAGCCATGAGTTTGGCCAGACCTAGTCCCTGTACTAGCTTAGTGGTCACCTCTATATCAAACTCAATGAGCTTGGAAATCCACTTTGCTCTCTTCCCATCAATGTCAGGCTGAGTCAAAACATCCTTCACAGTAGCTAAAGGGACATATGCAAGGAATTTTGCATGGAGAATACAAATCCTAAAATTTTTCAAAGATTTTAAGAGAGCATAAGCCTGTTTCTCAATTGGATCATACTTCAGCTCAGCATCTCTCAAGGTTTTTCTAAAGAATGCAATGGGATGATCAAAACCCTCATTATCTTTTTGTAACAGCACAGTTGCCACTGTGTCATAGGATGCAAAATAAAATATGTAAAACTCTTGGTGTAGTCAGGACTAATCAGGGTTGGGGCCTCCATTATAGCCTTCTTGATGTCTTTGAAAGAGCTTCTTTCTTGGTCAGTCCATTTTATTTTTGCATCCTTTTTCAGCATGACTGTTATGTGCTTCAATAGCTCGGATAAATTAGGGATGAACCTCCTGACAAAGTTTATCTTACCTAAAAAGGATTGAATGTCCCTTTTTGATCTCGGTATGGACAACTTTTTGATTGCTTCCACCCTTACTAGATCAATCTTTACACCTTAAGCTGAGATTATGTGACCTAGGAGTTTCCCTTCACTGAGTGCAAACTAGGACTTCTTAGGATTGAGTGATATCCCATACCTTCTGTACTTCAGAAACACCTTCCTCAAATGATGCAAATGGTCATGATGGCTGTGAGAGTAAGCAGTTAGGTCATCCAAGTATATGAGCACAAATTTATCTTTCAACCCTACAAAAGCTAGGTCCATGGCTCTTTGAAAAGTAGCCCCAACATTCATTATCCCAAATGGAATTTTAGCATACATGAAAGTGCCCCAGGTGGTGGTAAAGGCAGTCTTCTCTTGGTCATCAGGGTGCATAGAAACTTGGTTGTATCCAGAGAAGCCATCCAGGAATGACATAACACTAGCCCTTGAGATTTTCTTCAACAGGTGTTCCATCTTGGGCAGTGGATAGTTATATTTCCTGGAACACTTGTTCAGGTTTCTAAAATCCACACACAACCTGATTTCCCCATTCTTCTTTCTTACCACTACTAGGTTTGTAATCCACTTGGAATACCTGAGGAGGATTATGATCTTGGCTTTGAGGAGCTTATGGATTTCCTTTTCAATTACTGGTAATAGGAGAGGACTAATGGATCTTAGCTTCTACTTGAAAGGGATGGTGTCCTTCTTCAAAGGAATCCTGTGTTGGATGATATTGGTGTCATAGGTTTTCAGGTCACTGTACTCCCAGGAAAAGACATCAGCAAACTCTTTTATCAGGCTACAAAATTTTGACCTCTAATCAGTAGTCAACTTAGTGGACAGATTTATCAGTTTTGGATGGCTTTGGCTACCTATGTTTTTCTCTTAGATAGCAGGGTCTAACTCCTTTTTAGCAGGCTTGAAAGGGATGTCATTATGATTAAACAACTCTTCAAGAGGTACTAGACCCCGAGCTATATAGTTGCTCGGTAATTGGACAATGTTCTGATCAACCACTTTATCTTTCAACTTGAGCTGCTTAGGTTCCTCCATGTTTAGGTTTTCCTGGTCTATATGTATATCAGAGAATTCATCTACCAGCTGAAGGAATTTACTCAGCTCATCATCATTCTCAAACATCTTCCAAAATTTGACATTATCTGGCAGGGAAGGTCTGTACTTAACCCGAACATCATAGCTAAGATTAGGAGGTAAAGGAGGAACAAACATACTTGCAGAGATAGCTAGAGAATAGGCCAGGTGATTCAAATCCCTAGGTATATATGACAATTCAAAAAACATAAAGGAGTCTTTGAGTTTCCATACCTCGTCCCTGTAGGCCTTTAGCCTGACATTTTTTGTCTTAAAAGTGTTGTTGACCTGCTGTATAATAAGGTCTACATCTCAAAAAATCCTTATGCACGTGATCCCCATCTCCTTGGAAGCTATAACTCCTAGCAGCAAGGCTTCATATTCTGCTATATTGTTAGTGGTTTTAAAATCAATCTTATAAGACAGATGAATGTTTTCCTTGGATGGGGAGATCAATACTACACCTGCACTTGCTGAGCTTTGAGTGCTAGCCCCATCAAAATACATGTTCCATACTACTGTGGTCACTTCTTTGGGATGCTGACAGGTGGTCTTAGTGAGATGGACTAATGTTTGCTGAGAATCATCTATTTGCAGAATGCATGACCCAAAATTAGTGTCCACTGCATAGATGGGGTGATTCACTGAATTTCTCTCCTTGCTTATGATGTAGGCCAGATGATTTTCTCGGTACAGCCTCTTGGTCTCATCTCCAAACATGGGGATGGTGGCATATGTAAGATCCATCTGAAGGGTGCCACCTAGTCTTTTGCTCCATGATCGAGACAGTAAGAGACCAAATTTTGGAGGGATATCAGCCACTACAATGTCCATCATGATGCTTTTTAAAGGTAGATGAGTTAGGTTCACAACAAGGTCTTTGATGAGGCCCAAGCACTTGACCTTTCTGGAGTCAAAGGAGAATAAATCATGGTAAGTCTTTTTGATACTAAGACCAAGCTCATCCATCACAGCCTTTGGCATTAGGTTATGAGAAGCTCCTGAATCCAGCAGACAGTTATGGAGGATTTTATCATGGATATTCAAGGATATATAAAAAGGTGGGCATGAGTCCTTTAGGTATTTGATCATGGGGCCTAGGGTTACAACAGGTTTTTCATCTTGCAGATTTACAAAGTCAGTATCAATATGCACCTTTGGCTGAAGGGATTTCAGAATGGAAGACTTGAATGCATCATTTTTCATTAGCTCAATTAATGAGAAAGGAACTTCAATTTCTGAACTTCCGACTCAAGGTTGAAAGAATAATGCAGCCTATCAGGAAACCTTACCTCATGCACTGGAGCTTTGAGTTGGACATGGTCAGGAATTGCTGAAGGTGCTGGTTTCTGCAATGATTTGGAAATGACAGCCACTTTCTTTGGTAAAACAGTAATATTTTTAGCTGGTGCAGTAGGCTGTTTGACATGCACAACATTCTTCTTGAGAGGAGAAACCAACCTAGATCTTAGATTGTACCCTCCCTAACCATCATCCTAATATACATCCTCTTCAGTGATCTGCTCATCAATTAGGGCTTCCTCATATTCTACCTGTGTCAGAAAATAATAGTCCACCTCATCCTCCATGTAATGGATGTTGTCTTCAGCTTCTCCTTCTTCTTCAATGAATTCTAGCTCTTCTTCTAATACAACATTCTGAAATGGAGCTCTTATTCTCTGATCTTCCCCTTGATTCCTTTCCCTTCTGAGAAACTGAACTAGGGGGTTTCCTCTTCTATAAGGGACAAAATTAGGGTTTCGGGGAGAAAAATCACTTGTCCCTTTACCCCTCGCTAGTATTTTTCCTTGGTCCTTCAGCTTAGACATTTCAGTAGTCAGATTATCTAACAGTTTGGTCATTTTGTCAATCTTGTTCTCTGATGAAGAAGCCCCAATAGGGTCTACTGACTGCTTCTTCCTATCTATTTTTCCTTTGACCTTTTGAGATGCCACAATGTTTGATTCTACCTCTAGGGCATCATCCTGCATGAGTGATAAGGATGAAGACCTCCTTTCTCTGAGAAGTAGGTAGAAATCAGATTCAAAGGCATTTGCATAAGTTATCCTAGTTGAGGTATCAGTGGGATTGATTTCAGTGGCGATCTTGCGGTACATATTGTTGAACCTCTTGGTGAAATTGGAGACAGAATCCCCATTTTCTCTTTTCAAGTTGTTGAACTCTATAATATAATAGAGGTGGTCTCTCCTTTCTCCCCAATGTTTTAGAAATATGTCATCTAGGGCTTCAATGCTTGCCACTAACCCAACAGGAAGCTCTTTAAACCATTTCCTAGCCTGACCATGTAGGCTCTGCACAAAAACCTTGGTCCATACATCTTCTTGTTCTATGTTAATGCTCTTAGCATAGCTGTAAAATGCCTCTAGATGTTCCTCAGCTGTGAATCTCCTTATCCTATGAATTTAGGCATGTACTTAAGGTAATCTCTAGTGGGCATGGCCGAGAGGGGATTTGGAAAATTTAGGGGGTCATACCTAGCTACCAGGATCCTTTCCATTTTGGTCAATTAAGGGGAATCCATATTGGAAATGGGTATGGGAAGGATGGAGGAAGGCAGTATTGATATAGATAGTAACTGAGAAGGTGGTGGTGGAAAAATTATCCCAATGGAGTCACCAGGTATTGGATCTTCACAAGCAGCAGTGCTTGAAGATGCCCAAACCCTAGAATTTTCTGATGTATTTATAAATTCCTGAGAATTAAGTGTTTCAGCAGAAGAAATAATAGCAGAAATGTTTCTTGAAATACCTAATGTAGCTTCCTTTGCAGCACTAATGGTCTGCCTTAGTGAAGCCCTAGCTCTTCTCAGAATCTCTTCTAGATCTGAAACAGGTGTTGTAGGTGGCTCCTGAGGGTTTGCTCTGGTACTTGGTCTTCTTGAAGCCACTTTATTTCAATGGATTCACCAGATAGATGATTTACAACCAAAATAGTGTCCAATATTTGTCTATCATCAAAGCAAGGATCAATGTTGTCTCCCAAGAAAGCTGAACTTCAGTCTCCTCTCCCCAGCAACGGCACCAATTTGTTATCACTCCAAGAAACTCCTCTAGGTTGCAGCTCGAAGATGCCTGGTAAATACAATGTTTTTTAGGGTTTTCTAATATGGATCAAGTCAGATGACTTATATGACCTTATACTCTCAAGACATGCATGAAACTCACTCAATTACAAGGCTTTTAGTTACAACTACTCAGAAGTTGACAATAAGGTGCAGGGATGGAGAACTCATCAGGCTGGCAGATTTACACACAAAATAGATGCATATAAATGGCTAAATCATGATAAGGATGGTACTTATAATTCAAATCACATTAACATTCCAATAGGATGACATCTATCAGTCATTAATCAACTTGAATTTAACCTAAATACACATTCAGGCATAAGCACAGTAAAGATAGAAATGAAGGCTGAACAAATTATAACAAAAGAGCTTATATTCAATCATGAGCAAAATGAGAAGTCGACAATAGTATAGGTCTATAAATCCCCGAAGACGAACCCTTTTCATAAAATAAGTCTTAGGCTTTATAGCCTTTACAAAATACACAGATCCTAAAAACTTGGATCTGTTTTTACAAAAATAAACAAAATAATAGTTTTTTGCAAATTAGGTTAAAAAACCCTAATTAACTTCTTGTCCAAATAATTGAAGAATTAGTTCACTGAATGAACCTTCAGATAACTGAGGTAACTGCTAACAATTACTGCTACTAGCCCTTTGCTGGTTAAGCCAATGTTTTCTCTTGATATCTAGGTGTTGGTGACCCTTTCTACTTGTATTGTCATATTAAAACTGAAACACACCTTTTCTTGATGCTTTCCTCTGTGCCCTTCATCTTCAGCCTATGTCCCTGAGCCATATATATTCACCAAAAACCGGTCATGTATGCCAAAATTTGATTTTAAGCCTCTATTTGCTTTCGGTGGCTAAGAGGCCAGTCTATCGAAATCGTTAGCTGCTGAAAGTGGCACTTTCAGTGGTTAATGGACTGCCCCAACATCTGCCTAAGCCACCGAAAGTCCTATTTTACAAAAATTATTAGGTTTTCCTCAAAAATGTCCCTGTAAGCCTGTTTGCTCAACTTTCTTCTTTAGCAGGCTCTGTTCAAGGTGGGGTGGCTGCTAGGGTTTTATTTGGCTTCCTTCAGTTGTAGTCTTTGGAGCCTAATCAACCTGTACAATCTAGTATTGTCCTTCATGAACCTAGGGTTTCTTATTTTTAACAAGATGTATCTCCCTCTCATCTCCAGGAAAGAATTATGTAATTGCTTATTCCTTTCGGTCAATATTTCATTATTTTTCTTTATCTCTCTCTCCAAAATCTCCATTTCATAAACCTGCCTTAGTAATTGATTGATCTTTTGAGTTTTAGGCTTGTTGGAGGAAGCCCTCTCTATTGGTTCCTCTTGCTCCTTTGGTGTGGGGGAGGGTAGTGCTTCAGCCACTAGTACAATTTGAAGAGCTAGGTCTACACCTTCCTCTTGCTCCTCTTCGGAATCTGAGTAGGGTAGATTTAGAATATTTTCATTGTGTGTTTCAACCTCCTGACCCTTCTCACTGAATTCCAAGTTCCTTTTTATCTTCTTGGCCTTAGAAGAAGAGGGAGGTTGTTCTGCTGCTGCTGCTGGGGATATGGGCCTCCTCCTTCTTCTCCCGCTCCTTGGTGTGTTGGAATTCTTGGCAGGAGACTTCCCTTTCTCTTATGGCAGAAGGACTGTCTCAAATCCATTCCAAAATAGAAAATAGAGCCATGCCATATTCCTTATTTTTAGCAACTCTTGGATCAACAGCTAGATAAGTCCATGGTGAGATAGTCTGCTAGCAATCTTGGTTGGCTGGGATTTCACTTGGTGTGCCATCTTTCCCAAAATTCTGTGTAAGTAAAAGGGCGAATTGAGGGGGATTTTACCTGTGAAGTGGTTCATTATCTTGAAATGATAGATCATGGCTCTATTATATCTTCCTTCACAGGTTAGGTAAACCACAATGGGCTTCAGCAGTTGTTGCCACCTCTCTTCCAACTAGGATGATGACACACTCTTCTTCCACACCATTCCTCTATGTTCAGGCTTTAAGTAAGACTTGAATTCTACATCTTTTGGTATGGTGGTCTTAAACCATTTTTCTCCAGTGCAAGGGAGTTCGGTTACTTTAGTGATCAGGGTTTCATCTATGTGAAATTACTCCTTGCCTATAACTTCCTTTGAACCATCAAATGAGAGGGAAAATGCCTCAGCTACCTGCTAATGGGAGCCTTGTATTTTTTCACAAAACTTGTAGTAGCCAACGTCTTGGAAGAGTTTACAAACCTCTGGATGTTCTTCCAAATAACTGATATCACCTAGCTCCTGCTTGAGAGCAGGTCCTCCATTCTTCATCTTGATGAGTTCCTCTCCTGGGTATCTGAAGAATAATTATCAGTTTTGTATGCAGTGTGCTAGCAGGCCGCTCCTTCACAGATGGTTTTCCTAGTGTAGAGGAATGACAAGCTCGACAGTGAAATGTGTTGGAGTCCTTTGGCACTGATTAAGAGGGTTTGTTCTGTCATGATGGATGCTGAGATCATAAGGTGATGGAAGCAGCTGATCCTCTTGATCTCCTTTCCCAAGCAATCATATCACACATCAGCCTAGGTATTTGGTGGGATTTTTGCTGTTCTTTTGGACAAGTGGAAGGAGACTGAGGGCTTCCAATCCTATCAGTCATTTGTCAGTTTTATAATGACCTCTTTAACTCATTTACACATGTGGTTATGCAGGCTCGAGTCTTTTTGGTGGTTTGTCACGCCCTTCGCTGATGGTTCATATTGATGATGAGGTTCGATTTGACTGTTTTCTAACCGTTTCCTCACTTTTCCTTTTCGGTGGTTAATAGCCCCCAGGAGTTTTTCTGCTAGGTG